>CABHPR010149596.1:0-17209 GCA_902168415.1 Peromyscus melanophrys | reverse complement strand
AAGAGAGAGAGAGAGAGAGAGAGAGAGAGAGAGAGAGAGAGAGAGAATATGAAGTAGGGTGAGACTATAAACCCTCTCAGTAGTGGGCTTCCTCCATCCAGTGAGACTATCGCTCCTAAGGGTTCCATAAACTCCTGAAATATCACCAACAACTGGTGACCAAGTGTACAAATACATGAGTGCGAGGAGGATGTGTCTCATTTAAACACCACAGTGCCCATGACTGTGGAAACAGCAGAGTTGAAGGTGAGCTCTTCCTGTGTATAAGGAGCTGAGAGGTTCAGCTGTTACAATGGCCTACAATCCTTTCTCCTTCATTCCGTTCACAAAGGAAGTCTTTAAACAATCCCATTAGCTCTGGCTCCATTAACAAACTAAGATGCCCTTTGTAATAAAATATAGGAATAGACTTTTAAATTTTGTTAGAAAAATCATATCCATCAATTTACACAGTTACAACCAGTGACCATTCTTCCTGTCCCTCCTTCTCTTCTCGCTGGTGGGAGATTGAAACCAGTTGCCAAGGAATGATTGGTAAATGCAAATTGGGATGCTGGCTCTGCAAACACAGGGGTTAAACCATGCCCCCTTCCAGGTGTTGGTGTTTAAGCACTCTAAATTCCCTTGCAGAGCCCCAAACTCTATGGTATCTTTTCAACAATATTTGATTATTCCTAGGACTCTCTTTTCTAACAAATTCAGCTTTGGTAGCAGTAATAAAGAGCAGTCTTCCTAGGATAGACTAATTGGGTCCTGGTCTCTCAAATTTTTCTGTCTGACTCCAGGCAGCTCTTTACTCTACCTGCCTGCTTTGGTTAATCTCTTCATAAAATGGAAATAAAGTATTGTCTTTCTCATTAAATCTGTGTCTGCTCTGAGTTACGTGATGCTCTAGTTCAATACATGTTAAATGATGCTAACGGTTGGCATCGTATCCTTCACAAGCAACTTGAGTGCCCAAGATGAATCCAATAAATAATCCAAAATAATTTGGATCCCTAGGGTAACTGCTTAATGGAAGAGTAACCAAGGTGCTCCTGAGTTAATTATCACCATCTAGAATGGGATAGAGGATTTGTTTTTTTTCAACTTCAATTTGTGGGATTGATTTTATGACTTCTAGGGAACCAGTGAAGTTCATCAGTGAACTCCTTTAAAAAAAAAAAAAGGATAATCAATAAAAGAAAAAAATCCCATTACTTTCACCTGTGTTCTGGTTGTTTCCATCTTCCTATTTTTTCCCCAAAATCAGTGCTGTTTTCAAGGTAAACACCTTTCAAATTTGGTTAGGATTAAAATGTACATGTATAGCTTTCCTTTTATAATACAAATGCTTATGGGTAATGATATTCATTATCTTGGCCTTTTATATGTGCTGTACACTTTCCAAAGCATTGCAGAATTCCATGTTCAAATATTAACACAGAAAACCTGCATGAAACATGCAGTTATTTTCACTTGAGCTTTTCTATTTAATAAGCCATTTGATCTAGAATCTTCTGGTTGCTATGCCTGAAATTTGACTCATTTGCTGCCTTAGGAACTGCTATAAAGATTGTGATACTGCAAAAATCATATTTTATTACCATTTTATTTTGTAATAATATAGAAAATGTGGTCTGTTCCACACAATGACTGAGTTGGTGGTATGGAGTAATGCCCCATTTATCCAAGATGGCTGTGTAATGAGGTGGCCATTGCTATGATCTGTCCTGATAACCGAGGCTTATTCCCTACACGTGCAAAAAGCTTTATCCCTTCTTTTTTTTTTTTCCTGTGTGTGTGTTATGTATGTGTGCATATGTGTGGAGGTGTATGCATACCCATGTGTGCAAGTGTGAATGTCAGAGGTTGATGATGCTGGGTTTCTTTCTCAGTCATCCTTCACCTTATATATTGAGGCAGGGTCTCTCACTTGAATGCAGAGCTATCCAGCTTGTCCCAGGGATCCCCTGTGTCTGCCTCCTAAATGCAGAGATTTCAAAGGGCAGGTAGCCATACCCGCCAGGCATTTCTGTGGATACTGGGCAACTGAAATCCAGTGCTCATACTCGTGCAGCCAACTCTTCACTCACTGAACCACTTGTCCATCCCATCCCTATCCCATATACAAATCTTGCTCTTTGAGACAGGGTCTCTCACTCAACCTGAAACTCATCATTTTTGCTAGACTTGGTGACCAGTAAGACCCTGGGTTCTGCCTGTCTCTCCCAACCTCCTGTGTTAGCATTACAGATGCAGGACACTGCACCTAGCTCTCATGTAGGTACTAGGGATCCACACTTGAATCCCCAGGCCTGCACAGCAAGCATTTTATCCACAGAGCCATCTCTCCAGCCTTCTGAACTGATTCTGATGGAAAGATTTTTCACATATATTAGACAGTTCCCAGCCAAATCAAATGTACACTGGAGCTGTGGACCAGCTCCTAATGATAAAATCAGCACTGTGGTAGCCATTGCAGGGGACCATACCACAGTCAGACAAGAGTCTGGGAGTGGAAGAGGCAGTGACTCTTTTGTATGATGCTTCTGGCTTCAGCTGCATTTTGATTCATTTCTACAATAATTTATATATCCTTTCTCACGATTGGTAGTTATTTTTTAATCACATTTCAATGCTTCTGATCCAAATATTTTCCCATTCAGTTTTTGTCACATAATTTAATATTACAGTGGCAATTGGGCATGTGGGAGAATCCAGGGGTCCCAGGCTAGCAGTTAAATTCCTAGTCACTTGGTTCTTTACCAAAACCCAGCAAGGTGGTAGAGTCTCCCATCAAGCATGGGATGTTCTTATCCTGTTCCCTATTTTTAGTCTCAGAATGTCATTCTGACAGTGCACCCACAGCTAGTTTGTATAGTCCTTGAGGCCAGGACACTCATTTTACTGTTAATTGGATTCATTAAACTGTGGAATGCAGAATGCTGAGTGTGTAAAACTTTTTGTATGGTTTGTCTATATTGTAATCTTCCAACCTCGGGAAAAATCTGCATTGAAATGTTAATGTAATGTGATACTTAAAATTTCTGAAATTTAGCATTATGTCCACTGAACTTTCCCTCCAATAGAATGGACTGTCTTTCCTGAGGCTTTCCTGTACAAAAGTAGGAAATTTTCTTGTTAGATTTGGGACACTGTGACAGGGAACCCGCCTTTGCCTCAGTTGTCCTTTTTTTTTTTCCTGAGTCATGGTTCTTTCACAGAGATGTTCTTCTAGACTGTAATTTGTGAGCAGCATCTCCAGTCTTATCCTAAAGCCTGATTGTAGCCTTTATTCTTTTACTTGGCTTGTCCAGTAACTTATTAATATTTCTTAAGCTATATATAGGTCAAATTTTTCTTAGATACATCAAATAATCTCTTTCCTTTGACAGACTAAGGAGTTTTCAGTAGAGAATAGTTCTCAGAAAAGAAATGCAAAGGTACTTTATATTTAATAATTAAATGACTCTGACTCATTCTGATATTTATTCTAATTTATTTTTCTCTTGCAACGTCGGGTAATCTCAATTTTCCTGATCCTGTGAAACTCACTTCAGAAAATCATCTTTCCTCACGACATTAATTTTTTCAGTGTCATAGTCTTGATTTGCTCGGGACATTGCAAACACTTCTTTCCTTTATCTATGATACTCTGCTGCCTCCCAAAAGCATCTCCAAACCTGTAATATGCCCATGACACTTAGACAAACTTGGAAAGTGGGGTCAGCAGTCCTAGTACAATGTGCTAATACCAACTCTTACTTAGCACATTGTGCCTGGAGAGGGGATTGTACAGGGCACAGCCTTGTAGATTGTACCTGGACCCCAATTCTCCCAGGAATGATAAGATCTGCTCTGTGTCTGGGGATTCACCAAGGATCTTGTTCAGTGTGACTTTATTTTCTCAGAACTAACTTTTAGAAGCACTGCTTCTTTTGCTGTAAGAAAGCAGGGGCAAAAGTCGTTCAGCACTCAATGCAAGCATTTATTTTTCTTTGTGGCACTCCTGAAAATCCAGAATAAATAGCAATCTATCCCTAAGCTGCATTACCTATAAACAGAAGATGGAAATGAAAAAATATAGTTCAATACCAGTACTTTATGGTAAAATATATGCACTAAAGAGTGGATAATATGTATCCATATGAATCTTAGAGAGAAATAATAAAGTACTTATGCTTGCCAATGATTAGCTCATTCAGAGTTATGGTGCCTTAGCACCCTCCACATCCCTTCAAACATGCTTCCCTTTTCTCCTTTCTAAAGGGACCCACCATACCGAAGTCTGGTTTTCTCTCTGTGTATCTGCCTTGCTACCGTTTCATGACTTACCATCCATACATGATTTCTTAAACAGTGTTTTGTATGGTAGTTGACTTTTTAATGTAGGCAAGTAAAATTTTTGCATAACTTTTCTGATGGGTTTTGTTATTCTCCACATTATGTCTCTAAGATTCAACCATGTTGAAACCAAGATTGTATGTCATACTTCAGTATTTGTTTATTAATGTGTAACCACATAAGAATCCTGATGGACAATTCAAGTTGTTTCCTACTTTCTGTTGTATTCACTGTCCATGCATGTCTTGTGTTTTCTGCTATGCAGGCATTAGGATTCCTCACTAGTGTATATCTAGGAACAAAATGGTGGTTGTGGAAAATGGGTCCCCCACCCCTTTACTATACCTTACCCACAAGATATGCAAATTTCTGCTCCTGATAGACTTACTACACTTGGTATTAGTCATATTTTATCTGACCCACTGATGGGCACAGCATGATGTCTCGTTGAGCTTTTGATTAGCATCTTCCTGATTCATAATGAAACTGAGCATCTTAACTCATATTCCCATCATTTGTATTTCCCCTTCTGTAAGATATGTTTGGTTTTTGTTCTTATTTTCAGTGTATTGTTCATTGTTTTGTATGGTATCTTCATCTGCATTCTATCACTGTAACTGCATACCTGAGACTAGGTAACTTATTAAAAAGTTCATTTAGTTGGTAGTTCTAACAGCTGGGGAATCTGAGCTCATGGTGACAGCATTGGCTTGGCCTCTGGTGCACTATTATATGCAGAGTACCATGAGGCAAGTGTGCTAACTTGGGCCTCTTTTTTCTAGCGTATAAAGCCATTGATCCCCACACGGTGGCACCACTCTCATGACCTCATTAATCCAAATTACCTCCCAAAGGCCCCATCTCATAGTAGCATTAACATATGAATTTGGAGATTAAGTTTCAAGCACATGACCTTTCTGAGTGGGGGACACATTTAAACTATAGCAGACACAAATTATTAATCATTTCTATGAATTGCAAATGCCTTCTTTCAGTATAAGGCTTTCTTTTCAACTGTCTATATAATCTTTTTGTTCTATGGTCATCTTAAATTTAAAGGTACAAACTATTACCAGCAATTTGGAGATCTTGTTTTCCTGATGAGAAAATTCTTCAGTTCATTCTTCAGTTCATAAGATTATCCTTCCAGAAATTTCTCTAGTCTGGAAATACTGCCGTTCATACTTACACCTTTTATTTGCTTAGAACGAATTGTGATTTATGGTGTGAGATGCAGAACTAATATTTAATATTTTTCTGTATGAGTAACCAATTGCCTAAATCATATAGTATCAATAGTATGCCTTTCCCTTGATTTACAGGTCATCTGGTTAAACTGAGGTTCTATGTGTATTGAAGACTTGTTTCTTACCTTTGGTTTGATGCAGTTTGTATATTCCTGCAGCAAACAACCCTTTTGCAATCACAGTACTTTTGTTTCATTGATTTTTTGTATTGTTCTCTTGTTTTCTATTTCGTTTATTTCAACCCTCAATTTGATTATTTCCTGGCGTCTATTTCTCCTGGGTGAGTTTGTTTCTTTTTGTTCTAAAGCTTTCAGTTGTGCTGTTAATTCATTGATATGGGATTGCTCCATCTTCTTTATGTGTGCATTTAGAGCTATGAATTTTCCTCTTAGCACTGCTTTCATAGTGTCCCATAAGTTTGGGTATGTTGTACTTTCATTTTCATTGAATTCTAGGAAATCTTTAATTTCTTTCTTTATTTCTTCCTTTACCCATTAATGTTTCAGGTGGGCATTATTCAGTTTCCATGAGATTGTAGGCTTTCTATAATTTTTGTTGTTGTTGAAGTCTAACTTTAAGGCATGGTGGTCTGATAAGATACAGGAGGTTATTCCAATTTTTTTGTATCTGTTGAGATTTGTTTTGTGGCCAAGCACGTGGTCAATTTTTGAGAAGGTTCCATGGGGTGCTGAGAAGAAGGTATATTCTTTTGTTTAAGGATGGAATGTTCTGTAGATATCTATTAAGTCCATTTGAGTCATAACATCTGTTAGGTCCTTTATTTCTTTGTTAAGTTTCAGTCTGGTAGATCTGTCTTTTGGTGAGAGTGGTGTGTTGAAATCTCCCACTACTAATGTGTGGGGTTTGATGTGCGTTTTAAGCTTTAGTAGTGTTTCTTTTATGAATGTGGGTGCTTTTGTATTTGGGGCATGAATGTTTAAAATCGAGACTTCATCTTAGTGGATTTTTCCTATGATAAATATATAATGTCCATCCTGATCTCTTTTGATTGATTTTAGTTTGAAGTCTATTTTATTAGATATTAGGATAGCTACACCAGCTTGTTTCTTAGGTCCATTTGCTTGGACAGCCTTTTCCGAGCCCTTTACTCTGAGGTAGTGTCTGTCTTTGACGTTAAGGTGTGTTTCTTGTATGCAGCAGATGGATGGGTCCTATTTTCTTATCCATTCTGTTAGCCTGTGTCTTTTTATAGGTGAGTTGAGATCATTGATATTGATGGATATTAATGACCAGTGATTGTTAATTTCTGTTATTTTTTGTGGTTGTGTTGTGTTGTCCTTCTTTGATGTATGTTGGTGTGGGATTATCTATTGCCTGAGTTTTCATGGATGTGTTTAGCTTCTTTGGGTTGGATTTTCCCTTCTAGTGCTTTCTGTAGGGTTGGGTTTGTGGACAGGTATTGATTAAATCTGGTTTTATCATGGAATATTTTGTTTACTCCACCTATGGTGATTGAGAGTTTTGATGGGTATAATAGTCTGGGTTGGCATCCATGGTCTCTTAGTGTCTGCATACGATTTGTCCAGGACCTTCTAGCTTTCATAGTCTCTATTGAGAAGTCTGGTGTTATTCTGATGGGTTTGCCTTTATATGTTACTTGGTCTTTTTCCTTTGCGGCTCTTAATATTTTTTCTTTGTTCTGTGTGTTTAGTGTTTTGATTATTATGTGGCAAGGGAACTTTTTTTGGGGGGGTCCAGCCTATTTGGTGTTCTGTAAGCTTCTTGTATCTTCATAGGTATTTCTTTCTTTAGGTTAGAAAAGTTTTCTTCTATGATTTTGTTGAATATATTTTCTGTGCCTTTGAGTTGGTATTCTTCTCCTTCTTCTATCCCTATTATTCTTAGGTTTGGTCTTTTCATGGTGTCCCAAATTTCTTGGACGTTTTGTGTTACAACTTTTTTGTCTTTAGTGTTTTCTTTGACTGACGAATCTATTTTCTCTATTGTGTCTTCAGTGTCAGAGATTCTCTGTTCCATCTCTTGCATTCGGTTAGTTATGTTTGTTTCTGTAGTTCCTGTTCATTTAGTCAGGATTTCTATTTCCAGCATTCCCTCAGCATGTGTTTTTTTTATTGTCTCAAATTCATTTTTCAGATTTTGGAATGTTTCTTTCATCTGTTTAATTGCTTTTTCTTGGCTTTCTTTGATATCTTCCAATTTTTGTTCGTTTTTTCTTCCATTTCTTTAAGGGAATTTTTTATTTCCTCTTTAATGGAGTTTTTCATTTCCTCTTCAAGGGAATTTTTTATTTCCTCTTTGAGGGAATTTTTTATTTCTTCTTTAAGGGCCTCTATCATCTTCTTAAAGTTATTTTTAAGAGTGATTTCTTCTGTTTCTTCTGTCTTGGTATGTTCAGGTTTTGCAGGTTCACTAGGTTCTGATGTTGCCATATAGGTCTTTATGTTGTTGCCTGTATTTTTGCACTGGCGTCTACTCATCTCTTCCTCTGCTCAGTGCAGGTAGTGTCTGTGTCTGAGAGTGCCTCTCTTGTTCTAATTTTTAGTCTTGGTTCACTAGGAGTTCTTGGTTAAATTGGTACTGTTGGGCTGTTTCTTTGGGAGCAGCTGATCTCAGTTGGTGAAGTATATACTTATGATTCTGGTGATCTGGTTCGGTGGCTGTGCGGCACCTTCTTCTGTGTTCTCAGGTCACGTTTTGCTCATTCATCAACTCCTCAGCTGATCTTGTTTCCTCAGACTTCAAACTGTAGGGATCTGAATCCTCTCCCGGATGAATTTCAGCTGAGCAGGGTAGTCTCACCAACACCTCCAAGTTGTTGGGTTTCGCAGGATCAGCAGCTGGGCCCTGGGTTGGCCTCAGACAGAGTGTTCAGATTCGTTCTGGTTCCGTCCCACGGAGATAGCTTCTTCCCCGGGTGTTGGGATTAAAGGCGTCCCTGTTCCAAGCTCTTGATTAAGAGCTTGTTTTCACTAACTCTTCAGTGGGTAATAGCTCAGTTTCTGGTCTTTATTGCAACTGTGTTTTGGCCGCCCGCCGGGCCTACCTGCCTCTGCCAATCACAGTAGTTTTGAATGAGGTCACACATCATGAAGCAAGGCTCTTTCCTTACATGAAAGCATTAGTCTTTGATAATATGTGCATTAACTTCATGTTAGGCTGCTGCTTCAAAATCATGTCTCTTAGTATGGAGCATTTATAGCTAAAAAATTACCCTTTTAGAATGTTTTTAATAAGAGAAACATTTTAAATTAATTGACAATAAATTGAAAGTGAAATAGAAGAAAAGAGGCATACAGAGATGACATTTACTATTCAAGCCTGATGACCTAAGTCCAATCCCAGGATCTTAGAGTAGAAAGAGAGAACAGGACACCTAAAAGTTGTTCTTTGACCTGTACTTGCACACCATGGAACTTGCCCTTCTGTACACACACACACACACACACACACACACACACACACACACACACACGTGCATGCATACACACAATAATAAATAAAATAAGAAATTTAAAATAAAGAAACGATATATCATTAAACAGTAACCAAAAGAATATGTTTATATTAATATCAAACAAAACAGATTTTTGTAGTTAAAAATTGCTACTTCAGGTAAACAAAGACATTTTGTAGTGATTACAAAGTGTCAATCGATCAAGAAAGCATAGGCATTATGAACATATAGGTGTTTTTTAGAAGAGCCCAAGAAAACATATGGCAAAACTTGATAGAAATATAGAGGAAAATGGAAAATTGAATTCATAACATTCAATACTAGAAAGAACATCAAGAGAGAAGACCAATAGAGAAATGGAACGTGTATCTGATTACCAGCATTGCTACTGTTATAGCTTGAGATTGTTGGTAAGTAAACATGGATGAGTAGAATAATCAGCATGGATACTTTGAACAGAGGCAATGACTCACTTCCTGGGTAGGGCAGAAGCTGATGGTACAGAATTTAACTGTATTCCTTGGATTCACATGTAATTTAAAACTTTTAGTTGTTTATTTCTGGAATTTCTCGTTTAATATTTTCAAACACCAGTTAAGTGTGGATAATTGAAATTACAGATAATGAAACCACAAATAAAGAGAGATTACTACATATAAATCTGACTTCATTACAGTTAAAAACTTTTATTTGGTAATTTGTGCCATTAATAAATTTAAAAGAAATGTATAGTATCTAATGAATTGTTTGTAAATTATGTGTACCTTATAGATCTAAGTCCAGAATATATGAAGAACTTTTGCAATACAACAATAAAAATGCAAACAGTGGAATCTTAAAATGAGCAAAAATTTTAAACAGCCATGTCTACAAAAAAAGATGTGAAAATGAGCCAATAAACAAATAATGATAACAATCTTCATAGTAGAAAACACAGAACACCATTTCATACTCAAGAATGGCTGAAATAAAAAAGAGAAAACATCAAATGTTGAGAAAGTGAAGAAAGCAAAAACTTCCTCAAGTGCTGTGGGTGTGAAAAATGGTACAGCTGTTTTGAAAATAATGACTTGATGAGTTCTCAAAAAGTCAAATATAAAACTATAAGACCTGACAATACTTCCTCTACTTATATACTCAAGACTGTTGGACAAATGAATAAGTATAATACAAACATATGCATTCTTTATACTGTATATCCTATATACCCTCATATAGAGAGCCACAAATTTGCCCACATAAAACTTATATACTAATTTTCATAAAAGTATTATTCTTAGAAGCACAAAAATTTTGATAACCTGAATAGCTACCAACCAATAATTGAACCGATAAAATCCAGCAGAGCTTCATTGAGAATATTTTTGACCATATTATTTGAAAGATGGACTAACATAGGTTACAAATGGGTAAAGTTTGACAATGTTGTGCCAAGGTAAGACACCAGATTCAAAGGCCATATGTTGTAGGATTCCATTCGCATGAAGTTTCCCAGAAAAGTACGTCCACACAGAGAGGGCATCAGTGCTTGCCAGGAATGGAAGTAATTGGGTGGAGGCTAAGGCATTACTGGTCATAGCTCCAGGGTTTCTTTCGAAGGTAATGAAAATGTTATGGAATTAAATAGTGACAATAATTGTACTGTTTATGGATGTCGTAAAGAACATTAAATTGTCAGTGGTGAACCTTATGATATGGGAATTACATATTTCAATTAAGAATCAACTTTTGACACCCAGGAGGCAGAAACAGAGGATCAACACTTCGAGACCAGCATGGGCTACATATCAGTTTCCAAGCCTGGCCTGTGTATGATCATATCACAGAAAGCTTGATGATCCTCTGGGACATGTTTGGTGTCTTTCACAACTTTCTACTCTGATCTGCCTTCTGCCGGTGTTTTCCTAATTTCTTAAATTATACATCTAGTTCATCACTTTAAGCCCTCCTTGTTTTCCAATATTAACATGTAAGGCTATGTATTTTCCCGCAAATACAGCTTTCAGCTATTATCTACACATTTTAGTAGTTAATATTTTAATTGCCCATGGTTTTAAACACATTCCAATTTTCCTCATTATTTATTATTTTATCCATGAGTTGCTTAAAATGGGTTCTAAATTTGCAGGCATATGACTTTCCCTATTATTAAGACTGATTTTTAACAAATGCAGTTGTGGAATATTGTTTCATTCAACCATTTGTTATATGCAGTTCTGAACCATCAGGGATGTGAACTCCCCCCCTCCACATGTCCTTGTCACATAAAGCAATGCTCAGCACATTTTGGGGGTAGCTGTTCTCCAAGTCACAACCTAGGGATCTAAGCAATATCTACCTGGTAACTTTGTTCTGCCAGGTATCATACAGTTAGCTACACAGAGCTAGCTGAGAGGGAGAGACAGACAGAGAGAGACAGAGAGACAGAGAGAGAGAGAGAGAGAGAGAGAGAGAGAGAGAGAGAGAGAGAGAGAAAATCATTATATTCGCCCATGCTCCTTTCACCAAAACAAACTCATCCTTCCAGCTCCACACTGGAGACTGGAGATAACAGCGTAGCTGCAGATGTGCAAGAGGCTGAAGGACCAGGGCTAGTCTTCACCAGTCCAGTCTTTGAAATATGTTGAGGACAATTTTGAAGGTTAGCCATCAGAGATCTTTTATGTTTCCTTAAAAAAATATGTTTATATGTGCTGGAAAGGTAGCTGGGTGGTTAAGATCACTGACTGCTCTTCCAGATGACCAGGATTTGAGTCCCAGTGCCTACATAACAGCTCACAACCGTCTGTAACTCTAGTTCCAGAGGATCTGGTGGTCTCCTTGGTCACTGTAGTCACATGTTGTGCAGACACACTTGCAGACAAAACACTCATACACATAAAATAAAAATTTAATTATGTGTAATTAGTGTATATATATATATATATATATATATATATATATATATATATAGAGAGAGAGAGAGAGAGAGAGAGAGAGAGAGAGAGAAAGAGAGAGAGAGAGAGAGAGAGGGATATGCTGCAACTGTTGGTTACAGTGCACCATAAATACCCATCAGGTTCCATTAAAATAGTCTATGCTCATACTGAATTTCTCACGTATTTTATTAATCATTTGAGAAAAATATCTCCACCTCATGCTTTGATAGCAAAGTTGTGTTTTTCTTTTAGTCTTCTTAATATTTGTTGTATTTACTTGACTCTATTGGGTGCTTGTAGCTTTAGAGTTATTAAATCTCCTTGGTAAGTTGATTATTTTATCATCACTGTATGGATATCTTTATTAATAATAATAATACTTCCTTCATTACCAAATATATGCCAAATATTGGCACAATTAATCATATCACCTATTCTAACCAAACACTATAATCATACTGAGGAATGATATTATGTTTGTGGTAGCATTAATTGATTACATTAATAATATAACTTTGGTGGTTCTAAATTGTATTTAGAACTTTGACATGTGGCCACACACGTCTGGCACTAACATATCACATTCAAGAGCCGTTGATATCACTATCAGTTTCTCCATATACCTGATGGCCACAAATTACTCTAAGCCATGTCCGTGTCATGATTTCTGCCAGATAATAGAAAAATATGTTCATTTGACACCACACAAAGAACCTACCTAATTAGCCAGCTGAACTGATAAACAATTAAAAAGCTTTTGAAGTCAGCATTCTATACTTATTAAAGCAGGTCCAAATATTTTCTCTGCTCTGTGTCATATAAAATATGCTTTGACACAGACATCAAAGTAAGCCCTGCTCTTTCACCACTACTTTTAGACTTAGAATGTAAGCTACAAATATCATCCTACTATGTCAGTAACTTCAGTCTCTCCACTGTGTCTCATGGCTCTTCATTGCTTGCACCCATTGACCTGAGTTTCTTTTGTAATTTTGAATACACTGCAGGACCTCAATACCTTTCATCTCATATGGTCCTTTGAAGTAGGAAAATTACTTGTAGACGTATTAGTAGAACCTCAATAGCTATTTCTTGAACTGAATTTTCCTCGTTGATAGGAGATGAACAATGATGCAATCATAAAGTATAGCATTGATAACTTGGAAAGCTGAATCTCTCTGGGATTTTCAACATATGTGTTTGGATGTCTGCTACAATTTTCATCATCATTGTGTGCCAAGACTGTAGCCAATAGACTCTTTTCCATTGGTAAGGATGCATATAGATATCTATGTATGAGGAGACCAATCCACTTTTAAAAGCTGAATAGATGTTAGGTCCATTTGAGTTATAATATCTGTTAGTTCCATTATTTCTCTCTTTAGTCTCTCTCTGGATGATCCTTTCGTTGGTGAGAATAGGGTGTTGAAGTCTCCCACCAGTGCTGTGGAATAATCCTCTCGTACACTGTAAAGATTTGTCACTCCAATTGTATTAATAAAAAACTGACAGGCCAGTATCTGGGCAGGAAGTTAGGCAGGAAAGCCAGACGAGGAGAATTTTGGAAGTGGAAGGGCAGAGTCAGGAGTTTCCAGCCAGTCACCAAGCAAGCAGGACGTGTAGAAAATGAGGTGACAAGCCATGAGCCGTGTGGTTAAACATAGATGAGAATTATGCTTTAATTTAAGTGTAAGAGTTAGTTAGTAACAACCCTGAGCTAATGGCCAAACATTTATAATTAATATTAAGCTTTTGAGTGATTATTTAAAAGCAGTTGAAGGAAGGAGCAGGACAGAGAAGCCTATGTTTACATATGGCACTCCAATGTGACACACATACATCCATATAAAGTATAAAAAAAGCTTAAAAGAAAGGGTCTAGATCCACAAAAATGGAGCCAAGAGCAGCTTCATAGTTCATGTCTCTTTCCCTGGCCATGAGGTGCATGCTTAAGCTACAGCATGGCAGATTCCTGCCACAGTACACAGAGGCATCTCCAAGCTGTGCAATGCATTGTGTGGTAGATTTAGCTTTTGCTCATACAGACAAAAAGGGTTAAAGATACACAGTAAAAACGGATTCAGACAGAGAGGCCTCTAAACAGGTCATGATGTCTTTAAGAGATATACATAGGCTTGAGAGAGAAAAGAAATAAAATATATATACAGCCTTAAATTAAAAATATAGATTTAAAATTAAAATAAAGTCCTTAGAAAGGGGAGTAAGGTAATACAATGAAAATGAGCCATGTGAGGATAGAAAATACACAGAGGGTCTGGATTATATACATTGTTGTGTTTTCTTTGGATTTTTTGACTGTTAATGAGCTAACTGCTGAGAGGCATTTGATTATAAAGGCTGCTAAATTAGATATGCTACTTTGGGAAAGAGGTACTGCTTTTATTTCCACAGAAAATGAGAGGCTATGGGTTCATCCTGGATTAAGAAAAATCAGGTTTGATTGAGGAAGACCCCCTGAAATCCTAACTACAGACTTGGAAAAAAAACCCTAAAGTAACTACAATGTGACTACATGTGACATTTATTTTACCTGCTTAAACATAAAACAAAAAATTATCTTTAGCTAGCTTATGTATAATACACAGTTTATATTTATATTAATGCAGATATGTATATGTTATCTTTAAAATTTTATATATTTTCAAAACAAGGGGAGCAGACACCAATAAAAATGGATGGCCCAGATGATCCAATGTTTCAGTATACCTCTGTTACAGTTTTCTCTGAGTTCTGCATCCAAAACAGCTTCAAGGATACTTGTTGAGATGAACCAGCCACACAAAATACCCCAATCAGGACTTGACCATAATTCTAAATTTTCTCAGGACCCCCATAAGAATACCAGCATCCCCAATCAACAGGAAGTAATCTAGAGAACTACACCCAAATTCCCAAAATATTGTTTATAAATGTTTGTTTTCATTTAAGAGGAGTTGGTTATAAATTGTTGATGGTCATAATCAATCTCTTTCAAAAGAAGAAAGGGGGATATAATATAGAAATGATGGGGAAGCCGGGCGGTGGTGGCGCATGCCTTTAATCCCAGCACTCAGGAGGCAGAGCCAGGCGGATCTCTGTGAGTTTGAGGCCATCCTGGGCTACCAAGTGAGTTCCAGGAAAGGCGCAAAGCTACACAGAGAAACCCTGTCTTGAAAAACCAAAAAAAAAAAAAAAAAGAAATGATGGGAAAAAGAGTAGATTATTATGATGAAAAAGGGTATATTATTGAATCTACTTTAATCCAAAAAACAACTGTTAATCTCAAAATATTTTACACTGTCATGAATTTTAGATTATTGTTACAAATTTAAAGTCAATTTTGTTATACTGTATATATATTTCCACTCTTAAATAGGGTATTATGTTTATTCAACTCATTAAAAATGTAATGTGTAATTAAAAATACAGATCAATAGTCATTTATAATAGTCAAATTTATAGCCACATTAGTTAAGTTTTCTAGGTATACAAAGATACATTTCAATTAGATATGTAATCTTCAAACACCTCAAAGACATAAGAATATGGCATTTAAAATGTTTTAAGAACTTAAACTTTTCTTGACAGTGTAGTCAAAAGATTTCCCATGTCCTGCCTGGCCTATGGTTGGGATAAATCTCTTATAACCACTTATAAAATAATCACTCAGAGGCTTAATATTAATTATAAACTGTATAGCCTGTGACTAAGAATTCTTGCTAGCTAGCTCTTTCATCTTAAAGTAACACATTTCTATTAATCTATGTATTGCCACACGGCCATGGCATTACTGATCTGCTGGCATGTTGCTCCTTGGGTAGCAGGCTGGCTTC
Source organism: Peromyscus melanophrys (assembly GCA_902168415.1). Classification (NCBI taxonomy): domain Eukaryota; kingdom Metazoa; phylum Chordata; class Mammalia; order Rodentia; family Cricetidae; genus Peromyscus; species Peromyscus melanophrys. Next base: position 1,449 of record CABHPR010149596.1, on the reverse strand, counting down.
TCCTCCACTTCTCCTTTCTTCTTCCTGTCTCTCTCTTGGATTTCCTGCCTGGCTATAACCTGACTTGCCATAGGCCAGAGCAGCTTCTTCATTAACCAATCATAGCAACACATATTCACAGTGTAAAGAAAGACATCCCACAGCATGACAGTGAGACACATCTGCTCCTGGCAGCACCAGTTACTTCAAAGAGGATGATGTGCATTGGAGAAACTTGTTACAGAGTTTGTTTTCAATGTAGCAAGGCTTGCCAACTGGGCAAGAAACTGCCCTTGCCTCAACTGCTGACAGCATGATGTCCAAATTGGATAAGCAGTACACAAAAGAAAGTGACTGCAGAACTTAGCCAAGACAAGGTGAGACAGTCTTTCAAAAATTCTGCTTCATAGGAAAGTCTGTTAGACATGCTAGGCCTGTAGGCCAGGATTGGATGCCCCAACGTTACAGAGGAACTTGGGGTGACTGTCCAGGCAGCTTGAGGCCCCTGTTGTTAGGTAACATTTCACCCTTCTGGGGTCTTTTATGGAGTTGAAGACTAAAGCGTTATAATTATAGTTTTCCTTAGGTATAATAGAAAGTAAATTAGATACAAAATTTTAGACTCACCAAGATAAGATAATTATTTTCTCTAATTTTGCCAAATGCAAATGGATTAGTGTTACTGTAATTCTTACTTACTTAATAACTGTTTTTGTTGTATATAATCTTACTCTGCTAAAGTTAAAACCTTCCTTTTTAATTAGACCAAAGAGGGGAAATGCTGTGGAATAATCCTTTTATAAACTGTAAAGATTTGTCACTTGAATTGGTTTAGTAAAAAGGGGACAGGCTGGTAGCTGTGCAGGAAATTAGGCAGGAAAGCCAGACTAGGAGAATTCTTGGAAGAGGAAGGGCTGAATCAGGAGACAACAGCGGAACATTTATAATTAATATTAACTGAATGATTATTTAAAAACAGCTACAGGACAGAAAAGCCTCCATTTACACACTATTAATACATAAGGTTCAATATGTGATTTAAGCTTTAGTAATGCTTCTTTTACAAATGTGGGTGCCCTTGTGTTTGGAGTAGAGATGTTCATAATTGAGCCATAATCGTGGTGGATTTGTCCTTTGATGAATGGGAAATGTCCTTCTCCATCTCTTTTGATTAATTTTGGTTTGAAGTCTATTTTGTTAGATATTAAGATAGCTACAACAGTTTGCTTCTTAAGTACTTTTGATTGGAAAATCTTTTTCCAATACTTTACACTGAGGTAATGTCTGTCTTTGATGTTGAGGTGCATTTCTTGCATGCAGCAGAAGGATGGATCCTGTTTTCATATCCATTCTGTTAGCTTGCATCTTTTTATTGTCAAATTGGATCCATTGATATTGAGAGATATTAATGACCAGTGATTGTTAGTTCCTGTTATTTTGTTGTTGCTGTTGTTGTTGTTGTTGTTGTTG
>CABHPR010149595.1:19180-38870 GCA_902168415.1 Peromyscus melanophrys | reverse complement strand
TAGCTGCGATTTCTTACTTCTCCTTGTTTGTTGGGTTGACCATGTAGATGGTTTCCTGGTCCTGCCTGGGGGCCTCTCAGCTCCCCTTTAATGAGTCCCCTGCTCCCAAGCCCCTCCTCCCACTGTTTATTTCACGGTTTCTTCTCTTCTTGGTGTAAGGGACATTTGGGACCATCTATGTCTTTGCTGTGGGGCTGTCCTGTGGATCCCTGGCTTCCATCCACGAGAGGCCAGCAGCCCTGCCTCCCAGTTGTGGTGAGCAGAAATGTCTACAAATGTTGCCAAATGTCCCCCATAGACAGATTCTTTCTAGATAGGAGACTTGGTGAAAAATTTGTATTCACACCCATAACGTATTATTGCTTTAAAATCACACCCTGTTTTTGTGTGTGAGCGTGCACACGTGTGTTACAGTGCACATGTGGAGGTTAGAAGACCATTTGTGGAACTGGTTCTGTCCTTCTACCATGTGGGTCTGTAAATAGGTCAAGGATTGTCAGGCTGGGTGGCAATAGCCTTTACCTGCGGAGCAGCTTTCCAATTTGACCTGTGACTATTATAGCCACCAGGTAGATGAAGAAATGAGACTCACGTGACTGTGGGACTTTCTCAAGGTCTTGGGCCCAGGAAGCTTTGGAATCCGGGTTCTAACCCAAGCAGCCTGACCAGAGAACCTCCGACGCTCTCTGCTTCCTCTGCTTCTGTTTCAAATACTGATTTCAGAGAGCAGCTGGCCTCCAGGGATTTCTGACTCCTGACACTTTGCAAAATTTTAAGACTAATTAAAGATTTTCCAAACTATTTGCCTCTAAGTACAAGCAGCTACGGCTCTGAGGAAAGGAATTCTTCTGGTCATGGTTCTGGGGGAGAGAGGCCCTCAATGAAATCAGTATGAGAGGAGCTCGGCTCCTGACTCCCAGCTGTCCCGTCTTTATTAAGCGTCTTTCTCCAGGCTATCACGGCTAATTCATTGCCATCTTTCATTACAGAAAGTAACTGAAAGGTTATAAGTAAGTACTTTTCAGTCAGAGGGTGCAGTTAATTTCAAGTTCAATCATGATGAATGTTTCTGATTTAATGCTGATTGATCTCAGAATGCAGGAGTCTGCTGGAGACCGGCTTGCAGCCTGATACTCTAGGTAGGCCAATGCCAACAGCCATGCTGGAGGATCCAGGAAAGGCATTTGTTTAGATTTCCCCCATTAATGTTTTATCTGCTCAGGATAAATCACAGAAAATGCACAACAGGCTGAGCATTTGCAAGGAGAATCCGCAAAATGATGTCAAATTTAAAGATAATGTGGTTATGACAATTCATCATGTCTAGCATACTGACCATATTCAGACAATGCCGTTCCCATTACACCTGCTTTTAGGGGGAAAAAACCCTCATTCAGCCAGTAATCCTAAATTAAGTTAACATTTTTAGTGTATGTAATTTGTAGTTCCGAATGACCTATAATTATCATTTAGAGAAAACCATACGGCATGCATTACCAGCTTCACTAATTCATGGGTCTTAACAAGTGCACTATAAAAGCAGGCTCTAAGTTTAGAGACAAGCAGAATGCATTTCCGTCATTTTTATATTAATTCTAAATAAGGAATTCATTGCCCTTTCAAATCATAATAAATTGGAGGGCAATTTCTCACTAAGCAAATCAGAAAAACTGAAAAATTACTTCTCTGGGAGCTGTTTTCTTCGTCCTTTGATTTGTAAGGTTCCCTCTCCCCCCCTCCTCTGGGGTTATTATCTCGATGTGTACACTAATAGACAACTGTATTGCCAAAACAATGCTCTTCCTTCCTCTCCTTTAAAGCAGAAGGTGAACCCTGAAAAATGTTAACTGTTCAGGTAATTTCATTGCAGGAGGAGTCTGGAGCCTACCATGAGAGCGCCCATTAAAAACCTCCACTAATGCTTAGACCACAGGCTTCCAGAGGGCCTGATTTTCTGCCTCCGCGACACACTTCCTCGGGGAGCACAGAAGCATGAGTCACATTGAGGGCAAGGAGTCACCAAGGTTGTACCTCGGGCATGCTCACATGTCTTCAAATCTCTTGGAACTATTAAATTAATCTGAGGTTTAGATGTTGCTTTAGTGTTCCGACAGCGGTGACCAAACACCATGACCAAACACAACTTGGGGAGGAAAGGGTTTATTCTTGCCTACAGTTCCGCACCACAGTCCATCACTGAGGGAAGTCAGGGCAGGAACTCAAACAGGGTAGAAATCATGTGGCAGAAACAGGTGCAGAAGCCATGGAGGAGTGCTGCTTACTGGCTTGCTTATCATGGATTGCTCAGTCTGCCTTCTTATAGCATCCGGGACCATATGCCCAGGGGTGGCACTACCCACACTGGACTAGGCCCTCCTATGTCAATCAAGAAAATGGCCTACAGACTTGCCTACAGGTCAGCCCTTTGCGGGCATTTTCTCAATGAAAATTCTCCCTTCCCAGATGACCCTAGCGTGTGTCAAGTTGACATAAGAACTAGCCAGCACAGTTGTCCACTAGTAATCTTGCAGAGCAGAGAGATAACCAAGACATGTAGTACTATGAGATAGCTTACTTGGTAAAATGCTTGCCTTTGCAAGGAGGACCGGAACTAGAACTCCAGAGCCCATGTTTAAAAAGCTGGATGTGGCGAGATTTGTATGATCCAGTGTTTTGAAGGCAGAGATGGGCAGATTCCTGTGGCTCGATGGCTAGCCAGCCTGGCCTACGTGATGAATTCCGGTCAGTGAGAGACCTTGTCTCAAAATAATGAGGTGGGAAGGGCCTAGGGAATGACAGCTGAGGTTGTCTTCTGGCCTCCACACACGGGTGCACACACATAGGAATGTTCACATGCACACAGGAAAAAGAATCAAAACTATAATAAAGACAAGGGACTGAAGCCGGAAATGCTTCTGAAGGTGAAGTTTGCTTTGCCTCTTCAAAATCCATTCTTCCCAACCCTGGCTCTTTGAGTGATACTTTAGCGTATTTTTATTTATTTTATTTTTGTAGTGTTTTTATTATTTTTTTAATTAGTGCACCAGTAATGGATTTCTTCTCTTTTTTAAATTTTGGCAGCACTGGGCATTGAATTCAGGGTCTCGCACATATGAAGCAAACACCGGGCCACTGAGCTCTACGACCTTAGCTCTTAGATTTCATTATTATTTTTCATTATATAATTGTTCTTGCCTCATAGTTACCTTCCTCTTCTTCCTCCCCACAGCCTCCCTTCTGTCTATTGTCATATGTAGATGCATGCATCTGTTGTGTAGTAGAAATATCAATTCTGAATATGAGAGAAGAAAACACATATCTAGCTTTTTAGTCTGCTTATTTCACTTTACATGATGATGTCTATTTCCATATATATTTTTTAAAAGGACTTCATTACATTCTTCTTTAAAGCTGAACAAATCTTCATTATATACAGATGCTATGTTTTCTTTACCCATTCATCTATTATTGGGTACCTAGGCTCCCGTCTAATCTTGGCTGTTGTGAACACGGTAGTGATAAACACGGATATCTGCCATCTCTCTGCCATGCTGACTTACATTACATTTCTGGCATACACCCTCTGCGTGGTATTAACATTTTAATCATAATGAGATTTTTTTCCTAAATAAAAAAACACTTTTAAGCTAATAATCAAAACCTTTGTGTAGCAAAAATTAAAAATGTATTTTTTGGAGGCTTGGGAGATGGGTTAGCTGTACAGTGCTGACTGTCCAAGTATGAGAGCCTAAGTTTGGAGCCATGTAGAATCAGGGATGGTGGCACACATCAGTCATCTCAGCACTGGGGAAGGGGGACAAAGAGGATTCCTGGAGCTTGCTGGCCAGCTAGCCTAGCAGAATGGATGAGTTCCAGGCCCAGGGAGAGACCTCATCTCAAAGAAATAAAGAAGACACCCAGTTCTGACCTCTGGCTTTCACATGCATGTACACACATCCCACATGAACATATACATACCTTATTCATATAAATATATATGTATATATGCACACACATATATATGATTAAAAGAAATAAATGAGATATTTTACACATCTTTCAATAGAATGCCTGCCACATAATACATATGTAATACCAACAAATGGTACTTAATATAGGTAGATAAGTTATAACATCTCTATTATTGAATTTTTGGCAACCTTTTATCTCCTAAAACTTTAATTTCCATCCATACTGAAAAAGAAACTTTGCTTGCCACCACACCAGAATTATTATTCTGTCTTCTACAGCACTTTAGCCCTTAGATTTTACATGTACCTACTTTATTGTCCTATAACTAACTGATCCCCTTTGAAAGGACATAGCCTCCTTGAAGGGGAGGATCATGGCAGCTCTGATATCCTTTCTCCTATAGTCCACCGTGCAGCGCCTGTCATGTGGTAGAAACTCAACAGACATGTGTTAAGTTGAACAAAAACACCAGGCTTAGAGACAAAGCGAACTCTCCCATCTTTATGCCCAAATGAAGATGAGAATGTAGAGAATGTTTTTCTTTGGAAGAAAAAAATCTCAGGGGCTTACTTGAAAATAGCTTGAGTGCTTACAGAAACGAGTGCCAAATGCAGTGTATGAGCAACCCAGGCCTGGTGCAACCCTGGTGCAAAAGACCCTGCCCCTTTCTGTGGCTCAGCAGCTGCAGAACAGATGGGGCCAAGTGCGGCTCAGTCACTCTGCTGCGGTGCTGGGGGAAAGGGCCAGCCAGGCTCTAAAGGTCAGAGTGTGTCTCATTTAAAGCCCGTCTCCACTTTGTCCACCTAACCTGATGTGTTTCAGTCTTCACGGGCAATAGCTCCAAAAGATGCACCCAGAGCCCTCATGACGCTGAGACGCAGAGATGTGAACCACCTTGCCCAAGAAAGCCCTTTTTTCTTCCCAAAGATCTTGTATTTTCTTCAACTCACAGAGAGACATGTTTGGGACAAATGTAGTCAGTGTGGCGGGCAACATCTGAGCAAGGAGCTTTGGGCCAGAAAATGTCCGTGGATGGGGCTGAGTCTGCAGAAAGTGCAACAGTCTGGCCCAAAGCCACTGCCACACATGCAAAATTTCAAGCAGCTGTGTGCGCTGCCCTCCTCCACTGTCCCCAGGGTCGAGAAAATGATCTCCATCCATCCTGCCCAGCGTGGAGGAAGTTTCTACTTTACCATGGGTCTCATGACCAGGCCACAGAATAAAGGGCCCCTCTTGTTCCTTCTCTGATTAGTGAACTAATTGGTACACCCACGCAACAGCAACCAGGGTACACTAGGCATGTGTAAGGTGAGGTGACACAGGGCTGAGGACGTGCGCGTCCTCCAGGCATTCCCAACGTTTCTGGTGACCGATTATAACGTGCCTTTACAACATAGTCGTGGTGAGTCCTCAGAGACAAAGTTGCTCAAATAACGGAGAGGGATATCAAGATATTTGTCTTTAACTGTCCCGGTAAATTAGTAAGATGAGGGTCTTTGGCCAACCTGGAGGGAGCTCTTGAAAAGGTACCTGGTGCCAGAGTGGATTGCAGAACCACCACAGTGCTATCATGCTAAGATGGCGCTTGGAGAAGTGGCGTGTGTGTGTGTGTGTGTGTGTGTGTGTGTGTGTGTGTGTGTGTGTGAATCCCTTAAGGCCGGGAGTAAGAGGTTGGCAGGATTTTAAAGGTGTTTGTAAAAAACCATCATGGTCTTAACCTGCACCCAGGTCTGAAATCTTTACACATCCCATGCCAATTATCTAGAACAGTGGTTCTCAACCCCCCTACTGCTGTGGCCCTTTAGTACAGTTCCTCATGTTGTGGTGACCCTCAACCATAAAATTATTTTTGTTGCTACTTTGTAACTATAATTTTGCTACTGTTATGAAATGTAATGTAAATAGTTTTGGAGACAGAGGTTTGTGAGAGGGGTCTTGATCCACAGGTTCAGAGCCCCTCATCTAGACCCTTTTTCTCTGTGATAGTCATGTACACTAGCCCCTTGTTCCTTTATAAGTAGGCATAAAGGACATGGAGAGTTGGTACACTGTTAACCTGCACTTTGGAAGTCCTGTGTTCTAATTCTCTGAAGGTGTTTCTGGCTCTTTAGAAGCTGGTGGCTAGGGTGCAGGAAATTCAAAACCATCTATGGTTTGAGGGAGTTGTTTTGACTTCTCAATTCATACCCAGTCAGCATCACATGGGGAAAGGGAAGCCCAGGCTGTGGTGCAGAGACAGATAGTTAGACGATCTTGTCTAAGCCATAGGCCATTTCTAGCTATAATGGGCTAGTGGAGATTACAGATTCGTGTGTCCATCAGTCCATTCTGACTTAGTACATGCCTGAATCTCTCAGGGTCTTGGACAAAGGCATTTTGTAAGACGAATGGAGACTGTAGCTTACAATGATTCTGATTATGAGGTTTTAATTTTAAGATGATGCAACATTAATAAGCACTCAGTTGAAATTTGACTTCAGATTTAAAAGTTTTAAAATTGCAATGAATTTCTTAAATGAACCTTCATTATGAAATCAGCATTGTGTTCTATGTTATTGAGTAGCCATAGAGTAACATTAGGTGTTTTGAGCACACCCTGGTGTTTGATAGTGTAGGGGTATGAAATGCATTTTTGTCTATAACATTTTCAGCTGATACTAGGATGCTGGGATGTAAACCTGCCAGGAGCTAAGGTGTGTCCATAAAGTCATGACAAACCCAGCTGGCCTTCTGCAGAAACATGCTGATATGAAATATGTTACCATGCTGTTATCTTGTTGTGGGTCTTTTTAAAAAAATTGTTTAAGCTTCTCTTTACTGGGAATATAGAAAAGTGAGGGAGAAGGGATAGGACATTGGGAAAGAGTGTAGGAAGAGATGAGAAAACCAGAGAGAAGAGGGAGAGGCAGGGAGGGAACCAAAGAACAAAAGATGAAGTAAGAGGAAATAAAACCTCCATGTTACCAAAGATCTATGACATGAAGACTTTTTTTTTTTTTTTTTTACAGGGTTTTTTTTTTTGACAGCGGTTCTCTGTGTGTCTTTGCGCCTCTCCTGGAGCTCACTTGGTAGCCCAGGCTGGCCTCGAACTCACAGAGATCCGCCTGGCTCTGCCTCCCGAGTGCTGGGATTAAAGGCGTGCACCACCAACGCCCGGTGACATGAAGACTTTTGTGTGTGCATGTGTGTATTTGTGGGTATGTGTGCAAGTGTGTGGAGCCCAGAGGTCCAGGTTGATCCTTTTCCTCAGTTTCCAGGACCCAGCCCATGGAACAGCGTTACCCACATTTAGGATAGGTCTATCTATCACTTTCCTCCTTGTTTGCTTGTTTATTTAGAGACAGGTTTTCTCTTCCCTGAATCTGGAGCTCATTGATTTAGCTAGACCGGGTATCCAAAGAACCCCTGGGATCCTGCCAGCACCTTCTCGGTGCTGGAATGATGGGGATGCACTACAACACCCAGCTTTATGTGGGCACTGGGGCTCTGAATCCAAGTCCTCATAGCTGCATGGGAAGTGTTTTAGTGATTGAATCCCTTACATCCCACATAGGAAGAGCTGTATGAGGAGGACTATCTCAGGGGGTGGGGTTCTCCTGTATAAGTAAACACTAAATATGAGGACAATATGGTTCGTGCAATTACAACTTTATACAGTCTCTAAGCACAGTAAAATATTTTCATCATTGAAAAGGGTTAGCAAGATCTCTCTCTCTCTCTCTCTCTCTCTCTCTCTCTCTCTCTCTCTCTCTCGTGTGTGTGTGTGTGATGATTACATAGTAAATGTGTTGTGTGGCCCTACATTCTCTGTCATACGTACGCAATACAGAATCTTAAAAGCAACCACAGACCACTACATAAATGAATGTGGGCAGATTTGGCCCTCTAGCTGTAGCCTGCACATTCATATAAGAAGATAAATAATTGTTATTACTTTACTACAACTTCTTTCTTTCTTTTTCCTTTCTCCCTCCCTCCCTTGCTCCCTTCCTTTCTATCTTTCTTTTTCTTTTTGGTACAAAGACAGAACCTAGAGTCCTGTGCATGCTAGGCAAAGTCTAAAAGTGAGCTACAACCCAAGCCCTTCAGCACATCCTTTGATCCAAAGAAGGGAGGCATCTAGGGACACATTCTGGATCACCCTTCTAATATTCACAGGCTACAGTTCTGTGCCAAGTCAAGAAATGCCACCTTTTGTCTTTAAGATAGAAACTCTGGGACACGATTCTGCCCCCACATTCTAACTAGTTCCATGATTTTGTATCTCTTGTGACTCTAAAGCTCTGTGCCCCAAGAGAACAAAAGACCAGAGTAAACTCAGAGCAAGGACACTGTGGCCTTGTGATGGCTGTTTTCCAGAAACACAGCAATCATCTAAGGGAAAATCATAAGTGAAGAGCTCAGAGGACTCAGGATGTAGTTCCTATCTGTACCGTTCATCCCCTGCTGCCCTGTTTTGCCCTCTGTCATGGCCTGGACCCCTTGAGCTGTGAGTAGAAGTGAACCCCTCCTCTCTTCACCTGTTTCTGGTCAGGTATTTGGTCTCAGCAATGAGACAGGAAATTAATGTACATGGTGTCCTTGATTTGAGTGACATCTTGAATCAGGCACCGAGTGGCAGAGCTTAGTGTGCACATGGATAAAATCAAGTGTGAGAAAGTGGAGCAAATGACGGAATTAAAAAATAAGAAGCAAGAACCATATCCTAGCAGAGCTGTGATAACAGAATGGCTTAGGTGTCAGGTAGCTTGAGACAGAATGGCCACGTTATTAATATAATACTGAAAGGGCAAAAATAGCTCCAAGCTCCCGCCACAAGCCTATTTATTTAAAACAATATGAGATAAAAACAAAATTCTCGCACAAGGAAAGGACCTGACAAGGCCCTCAGAGGTCATTCCAATGGGGCTTGGGGCCGTGACAAAGTTAAAGGATGCAGACATTTCAAAGATCCTTTTTCCGCCCACAGCAGCAACTCATTGTGGAAACCAGTAGGTCAGTATCAGCAGAGAACTTGACAGTTATCATAACAAGGAAGGGAAATGTGGCCAGCGGAACCCTTTCATGATAATCTCAACAATGCAATCTGTAAAACTGTGTGGAACCCCACCTTACGGGTGACGTGCCAAGTATAGAGGTGGCTACAGGACGTGGTGGCCTAGGACTCTGTAGGACACATTTTCATTTTCCATTAGCTTTCAGTCTCTGAAATCGAGCTAGGAACTACATAGTTATCTGCACTATATTTTTGTGGACTCTTACCTAATATCTTCTAAAATAGCAACAAGTACTGAGAAATAGAGCGTTCTGGAAAATGCTGGGCCGTTGTGTGCATTGCCCCCACCACCACCACTGAACTCTTTGTCCAACGAACTGTTTAAGTTTCTTTTCTCTGTTCATGTCTTCCTAAATTTTATGCGCAGGGCTGGGTGTGGTTATGGGGCAGGAGGGTCACAAGTTTCAACCCCACCCCACCCCCTCAACGACACAAGTGAGTTGGAACACAAAGAAACAGCTGCAGCTGTACACGGTGAAGAGAACGAGGCACAAAGATGGCTGAAGATCAAGGCCTAGGGTGATTTTGTGAAATCTGAGCTTTTGTAGGCGATTTTCAAGCCTGCGAACTTGGTGCTTTTCACAGAACACCCACCCCGAGCCCTCTTGTACCACTTCCTTCTCACCCAAATGACCGTTCGTTTTCAGTTTCCATAAAATTGTTTTTATACATTTGATAATAGTTGTAGGCCTTGAAAGGGAAACACGTCACGCTTTGTTTGAGAGGAGTTTGGTTATTCCACAATGAGGAAAATAAGAAGTTGAAAGTTTAGATATAAATGCGGAATCTGTGAAAAACATAGGGTTTGACTCAGCGGAACATCTAACAAAGTGAATACACAAAATGTGGTCACACCGAAATAAAGAAACATGACTGGCACCCCGGAACTCCCCCCTGGGTCCCCTACCCGGTGCCACTCCCCTCTTCTCCCACCCCTGTTCTTCGCATCAGGAGATTCCATTTTGTCCGATTTCTTCCGTTGCTCCCAGGCATTTGGCCATAGTTGGAGATACAAATGCGGAGTGGGTGGCATCCGGTGAGGTTGGGTATGCAGGAGACTATCCCACAATACACAGCACCAGCCCCTAAACCAGTGTCACTAATAATGCCAGGGCTGAGAGAGCTTGCTTTATGGAAAAGGCACCACTCAGTAGGTTTTCTTTCGAGTCCTGTGTCATTTGCTCTATGGAACCTCGCCATCTTGTTACATGCATCAGGAGAGCATTTGTTCTCCAGGCCGCGAGGTTTCCCCTCGAAGTGCTTTGGTTTTGGTGTGTGTGGTCCTGTCTGAGGTGCATGTGCACGCATGCGGAGGGAAAACGGCAACTTTGCCTGCCATTCTTTAGGTACTGTCCACTTTTCATTGAGACAGAGTCCCTCATTATCTTAGAGCTTCGGCAAGTAGGCTTGGCTGGCCAGCAAGCCACCGTGCTAATATGACAAGCACTTGCTATCATGTATGGCTGTTTTTAGATAGGTTCTGAGGCATCCAGTTCAGATCCGCATGCCTGGAAGGCAAACATGTTAACCATGGAAGGTATCACCCCAGCTCCTCAAGTTACTTTTCAAAAGCCATTTTCAACCCCAGAGTTTCAATAGTCACAAGCCACCCAGTTTTCTTCCTTCTCTTACGGCACTGCAGCATGCAGAGATACAGGGATGCCTCAGGAGCCAGGCTCTGCTGCTCTCCTTTGGTTTCATAGAGCAGTAAACCCAGTTCTAGTGGGCTAGGCTACACTTGGGACTATATATAGCGGGGTTGGCTGGGGTCCAGCAGGGACTGTGTTGAGGGATGATGTCAGTGGTCCTGTTTTCAATGTGTTGTCTAGGTTCATTTCCACTGCTTCTGAATACGTATCTTCATCATCATACCTTAAAACTGTTGAAAAGTCAGCGCTTTTGGAGTCCATGCTTAAAGGGAGTAACTGCTCCCCAAATATACGTCCTATGCTCTGGGTTCTTCGTTCCTTACCAGGAACGTTACCTGATGGGCAAAACAAAAGAAAGTCTCCTCCGTCCTTCAGCTACTGTGCTGGTTCGTTTCTTGTCAAGTTAACACAAAGTAGGGTCATCTGGGAAGAAGGAATCTCAATTGAGAAAACGCCTCCATGAAACTGGCTTGAAGATAAGTCTGTGGGACATTTTCTTAATTAATGATTGATGTTGGAGGGCCCAGCCCACTGGGGGCAGTGCTATCGCTGGGCAGATGGTTCTGGATTCTATAAGAAAGCAGGCCGGGCAAGTCATATAAGCAGCTCTCCTCCATGGCCTCTGCTTCAGTTCTGGTTTCCATGTTCCTCCCCTGACTTCGCTTCATGTCTGAACCAAATAAACCTTCTCCTCCAAAGTTGCTCTTGGTTGTGGTCCTTAACAAAGCAAACTAAATGGCTACAGGGGCTCTGGGTTAGTCTAGCATCATCCAAATTTGGTATCTGTTCCTAAAGAAAATAGTATCATATGTCTAAGATAGATGTCTTAGGCCAGAACTCCTCAACTATTGGCCACTATTATCATTCGGGGCCACTGAATTAATTCTCTGCGGTGAAGTACTCCGAGCATCCTAGGCTATATTGCAGCATCTCTCTCTGGCCTGTACTCACTAAACTGGGGAGCACCATTCCCACTCCCCAGTGGTAACAACCCCAAATGCCTTAAGATGTACATAGGAGAGGGACACCAAAATTATTCCCAGTTGAGAACTATTAGTCTACAGCACATAATTTATGCCAAACAAAAACTTTCAGTATTTTATTAATAAGTAGTCCATTCAATTAAATGAGTGATTGGAGACTGCCAGCAGAAAGAACTTCCTTGGTATTCGTATTCAAGAGACCAGGCAGGTTGAGAATCTTGAATAAACAGCCCATCAGTAAAATTATCATTTGAAGGCCAGACTCCTAACAGTTACATCCTGGCTCCTTCCTTTGATTTCTAACACAGACCCTGAGAATGTTTAAAGGTTAGCTGTTGAAGATAAACCTTTCAAGCGAGAGCCTCCATCTTGGCATGGACACAGGTTTAGTCTGGGATGGTTGGAGTCTATTATCTGAAGGCATTTCCCTTTGGCTTTGTGTTTCGGTAGCTAATGTTTCTATTGTGCTTGGATATTCCATCCCAGGACCACGGTTCTCAAGACCAAGGTTATAGAGCCTCCCAGCATCACAGGAAAATCAGCTCTTGGCAGACAGGGAAGGAAACTGAGAATCTGCAGAATGCAAACGCTCTTCCTGGCACTCTGGATCACTTCATATGCCTTTCCCACTTAATCCTCACAACCATCTACCCAGTGGGGTAAATACGGTTAATTGCCTCTTGTGGAGGACAGAATGGGAATGAAACGGTTTGCCTATGGAAAAATAGATAGCAACGGTGGTGCTGGGGAGTGAGCCCAAGCGTGGCAGATGAAAGAGGCTTGCGGGTTCTGTGCCAATCCCTGCTTTGAGAAGCAGGCTGATTTCTCTTGCTAGGCTAAGAGAATGAAGGAGGTCATTTAAGAGCTGCAAACCCCTATGCCTGCTTGTGGGGGCATTTCCCCTCACACGCAGGTAGGAGGACAGCATATTAGAAATGGAGGCTCTTAGGTTTCTACACCATGAAGAAGCCTCAGAAGAAGAGACAGAAAGAGAGGCAAGGAAGAGAAAGTAAACGAGAGTGTGGATAATCACAAACTTTCCTGAAAGATGAAGGAAACCTTCTCGGAGTTTTCAACCCAACTCAACTTTTAGCAGAGGAGGGCTAAATCAACCATTCTAGCTGATCCCATGGCATCATTCTACAAACCCTGCCCACCCTAGACTGATAAAGGAGCAAATTGGTTGCTGTCTTAAGCCACTAAACTCTGGGGTAGTTACATAGTGTGTCACAGTTAGTTTTTGTCAAGTTGTGTCACACACCTAGACACACCTGGTAAGAGGGAACCTCGGTGAGGGACAGCCTCCATCAAGTTGGCCTGTGAGCCTATCTCCGGGAACGTTTTTCCTAACTGCTAATTGATGTAGTAGGGCTCAGCTCACTGTGGGCTGTAACATCCCTGGGCAGGGTTCCTGGGTTATATCAGAAAGGCAGCTGAACAACCACTGAGAGCAAGCCAGAGAGCAGCATTCCTCCATGGTCTCTGCTTCAGTTTCTGCCTCCAGGTTCCTACCTTGGTTTCTCTTAATGATGGACCATAAGGCATAAGATGAAATAAACCCTTCCCTTCCCAGTTTGCTTTGGGTCATGGTGCTCATCATAGCAACAGGAAGCGTATGAGGACACAAGAGACAGCTGAGCAGAGCCAAATGTCTGCTTGACTGCAGCAAACCTGGCAGGTCCAGGCATTGGGAGATGACCAAGGTCAGGAGAGGCTCCTTTGTCCCATCACTGTCCACCTGCAGGGATGGCTGCTCTGCCTTCAGCCCCTAGTGCTAAGGTTGAGCCTGGATTATGTTCTGCTCTAAGTCTATGGTTCTGTAATGCCCCTCAGTACATAGGTAACTTTCTCTGGTTCATCATACTTGCATTCAGGGAGTCTTGTGAAGCCTGCATTTTTGGACCTTTTTCTAGAAAGCTTATTGTTCTTGGGGATTCTTCTAGCATCTAAAACTTCCATCAATGATAGGACACTAGAATCTATATCCAGACAATTAAAGAAATATTTACCAAACTAATGATGTTATATGATTACGTTAGGTAACTAGTAATTGTTATTTATTTTACAGCTACCTCCCACTCATAGCAAATGATACTGGCTTTCCACATGACAGAGACAAAAATTCAAAAGCAGCTTTAAATTAGAACAGTGAATGTATTTCTAAAATACTAGTGTGTAACGGCAGCATAATAAAATCATGAAAATATGGCTACAATAATGAAAGTGATAGATTAATGACCAAAGTTTAGGAAACATTGAGAGATAAGAAAGATAAAAATGGCACGATAGGCCATCTCTCTGTTTCTTTACAAACTGGTCCTTCATAACTTAAGCTGGCTGTTTCTGCTGATCACACAAGAAGATTGCTATTATATAAACCATTACTAGTAGCAGAAGTGGTAGAAATATGTGTAATACTGAATTTAGCTCAAGATAAAAATCCAGAGGAAGATGATACAGTGTGTGTGTGTGTGTGTGTGTGTGTGTGTGCACATTAGGGATATTAGAAGTTCAACTTGGAAAGCAAGGGCTTAGGTAGAAGAGTTTTGTTTTCCTTGGAAAGCTTGGCTAATAAATAATGTGATGGTCTTCGTTACTAGAGTAGAAGAAGATGTGGAGAAACAAAGCCAGAAGTCAATAGCAAGCTCTGACAACACAGACACATGGGCACAGTCATGTTGCTGCCTGGGGCTGGTCTGTAGATCCCATGTTGCTGCCTGAGGTTGGCCTGTAGATCCCACAGCACAAACCTGCCTTTATCCCGACTCCTGTGTAAACCTTACCCTACATACTACAACTGCCAGCCCACAACTGGACAGTGACTCATGTGCTTCATGTTTATAGTAAAATAAATGTGGAAATAAAATTGGATAGATACACATCAGACATTTTAGTGTTGTTACCTTCACAGTAGGTGGGATGTTCAATTCCTAATGTTTAAAAAAAATTAAAGTTAGCGTATATTACATGTTTGTACAGAAGCATTTACAAAGATAAGTTATAAAAATTAGGACTAGGGGATGGAAATTAGAGCAGCTGAGAATTGAGGGACAAGGTCATTGCTGTGTGGGGCTGAATTCCAGCTATGCCACCAAATAGATGGGCCACTTAATTAATCTTCCCAAGGCTCAGCTTTCTTGCCTCTAAAACGAGGATAGTCATTTTTAACCCATGGAAGTGTTTTGAGGACTAAATGTGACACTCTTCAGTAGCCATTTAGTGTAATGGTAATGTAGGAAGGACCCAGTAAATGGTGATCATTAAGTTATTATTAAATACTTACTATAATCATGGGTATCTTTAATCATAAAGGTAATAAGAAGACATTATAATTTCACTGTCACTTGACTTTATACTGTCATTATTACTATTCTAGTAAACTAGAAAACACTGTGAACTAGAAACAGAGCTTATTCAGGCAAACACGATTATTTTCACCAGTACACTGGTTCATTCTATGCAACAGCTTGGCTAGGCTATGGTGCCAGTTGTTTGGCTGAATGTCAGTCTAGGTATTGCTGTAAATGTGTATTGTAGATGTGATGGGCACTTAAATCCAGGAAGTTCAGCAAAGGAGATGACCCTCTATGAGTGGTGGGCCTCAATCAATCAGCTTAAGACCTTGAAAAGACCATTTCCTCCAGGAAGAAGAGATTTTTGTCTCCGGACTGCATTCAAACATTGCACAACCCTGATAACTGCTGCTGAGATTTCTGGGCTCCACAGAGTCCCCACAGTTGTATGAACCACTTCCTTTGGATCACTTTCTTTCTTTTTACATATATATATATATATATATATATATATATATATATATACACATATACATATACATATATATGCGTGTGTGTACATTACATATATGCACCCACAGCCACAGACATAATCACATTCTATTCATTCTATTGTTTCCTCAGTGGTCCTCCACCAAGATCATCTCAGCCCTTACTTATGGTTGTCTCACTGGGGGTGGGGGTGTGATGCCACTTAGCACACAACATTTGGAACTCAAGGGTTCCAGTCAACACTTTACAATCCACATGATAGTCCCTTCAACAAAGAATTATCCAACTCCAAAGTTGGGCAGTGGTGGCACACACCTTTAATCCCAGTACTTAGGAGGCAGAGGCAGGCAGATCTCTGTGAGTTCATGGCCTACAAAGCAAGTTCTGGGACAGCCAGAGCTGTTACACAGAGAAACCCTGTGACGAACACACACACACACACACACACACACACACACACACACACACACACACGTTTTATCCAACCTCAAATGTAACCAAGGCTGAGGGTTGAGGACCCCTCACGGAGATGAAATACTGAAATACTTTCTCTTTGTGGGAAGAATTTAGAATTCAATTTAAATATACATTTTTATGAAAAATTGGAGTAGGAAGTAGAAGACATTTCCTTGAACTGAAAGAGCTCGACATACTAATTCAGGCAATGTGAGGGAAGATTTCTTCAGTCACACACAGCATTGACTGTTAAGGCACAATGACTGTCTCACCCACACCCCAAGCTGAAATGTGATTCCAAGACTGCCTGTTGAGAGTGTGGAGCAGTGGTTCTCAATGTTCCTAATGCTGTGGCCATTTAATAAAGTCCCTCATGTTGTGGTGACCTCCAACCATAAAATTATTTTTGTTGCTTCTTCATAACTTTAATTTTGCTACTGTTATGAATCATAATGTAAGTATTTTTGGAACTAGAGGGTTGCCAAAGGAGTCGTGACCCACAGGTTGAGAACCACTGGTATAGAGCCTTGAAGAGGCATTTGGCTGCTCCGGTGGGAATGGGTGAATTTTGTGGTACTGGATAAGTAAGCCTAAGAATGGGTGGTAGAAAGCAAGACTGGTCTCACCTGCTCTATCTACTTGCTACTTGCCTTTCCTCTTTAGTGCCATCTTATCTTTTTTGTATAAATATTTTTGACACAGAGTCTCACACTGTAGTCCAGGCTGGCCTCCACTCATGGCAATCCTCCTGCCTTAGCCTCCTCAGTGTTGGGTTTATTGACTTGTGCCATCATGCCTGAATAATGAAGCCCTCGCCAAGTGCAGCCTCCTGATCTTGAGACTTTTCAATCTTAAGAACCATAAGCTAAAAAGACTTTTCTCTTCTTTATATATTACCCAGGCTCAGGTAAACTGCTGTAGAAATAAAAAATGACAAACTGCTCTGGTGTTACAATTGCTACATGTGAATGCTCTCTCCATGTTATTGTACACGTGAATTTCCCAGTGATCCAGTCAAGTAATATAGAAACCACAGAGTCAGGCTGGGAGACCAGCGGAACTGGGACATCGCCACAGCATCTTACAGGAACTGACTTTTTGATCTAACATCTAATTTCTAGGGTGGCATGATAGCATGCATCTTTAATTCTAGCATTTGGAAGGCAGCTGAGGCAGGAGGATGGAGAGATCAAAACCAACCTGAATGGAGTATGAGAACTTGTCTAAACCCAAAAGTTTCAATTGCTGTAAAAGCCAGGAATCCTTCTAGTTAAATAATAAAATAAGACAGGATCCTTAATCCTTGAAGGTAGTAGGTAGTAGGTAGTAGGTAGTAGGTAGTAGGTAGTAGGGCAGCAGATTCTAGACTTTTCTTTTTCCAAGCATAAGCCTAGTAGACATGAGGCTATTGTCCTTGTCCCTGTAACTCTGACACCCCCATCACAGGGCTTTCCCCCCCACCAACTCAAGATAGAAGTATTTACAAAACTCACTGCTACAACTTTCTTTGACCATGGTAGATGAGAAACGGGCAGTCTTGGCTAGGGGATAGCTGACCGGCAGAGCCCACGTCCAGCTTGTCTGCAGCTCTGGGTTCTACCCACGACACCACAGCAAAGAGAGAAGGAATGGCAGGTCCAGTTGAGTTTCCTGTCTTATTGGCTGTAAAATGCTGCTGTTTTCCTTAAAGAAGAAATCATTCTCACAGAAAGAACAGGCATGGAGTTAAATAACAAATCAGCTAACCAGTCTGTGGGAATTAGTATGAATAAAGTTTGCATGTGTAAACATGAGACACATGTGTGACCATTGACAAATTATTTCCCCCCTTGACCCTCAATTTCCTCATATGTAAAACAAGAAGGGTGGGTCAGATGACTCATGAAATCCTATGAATCACATGTTGACAGAATAAATTACAGCCCATTGTAATTAGGAAGTGTTCCAGATATCCACCCCTCTCTCCCTCTCTGTCATATGCTGATTTTAAAAAAACAAAGATGAATAAAATTAACAGCAAATGGCATGACCTCTTATCTTTGGGCCAAGTGCTAATATGCAAACCAACAGTAAAATTATATAAAGATGAAATATGGGAGCTCAGAGACCCACATTGAAGGGTGTCTTAGTTAGGGTTTCTGTTGTTGTAAAGAGATACCATGACCATGGCAACTTCTATAAAGGAAAACATTTAACTGGGACTGGCTTACAGTTCAGAGGTTTAGTCCAATGTCATCATGGTGGGAAGCATGGCGGCACACAGGCAGACATGGTATTGGAGAGGTAGCCAAGAGTTCTACATCTGGATCAGCAGGCAGCAGGAAGAGAGAGTGACACTGGGTCTGGTTTGAGCATTTGAAACCTCAAAGTCCACTCCAGTGACATGCTTCCTCCAAGATCACACCTCCAATAATGTCACTTCCTATGAATCTATAGGGACCATTTTCATTCAAACCACCACAAAGGTGGTATCCCATATTGCTGTGGGATATTCTGTATGGCAAATGTGTTGCTAATAAAACACTGATTGGCCAGTGGCTAGGCAGGAAGTATAGGCGGGACTAACAGAGAGAATAAAAAGAGCAGGAAGGTGGAAGGAGGCGCTGCCAGATGCTGCCAGCCACCGCCAGGACAAGCAGCCTGTAAAGATGCCAGTAAGCCACAAGCCATGTGGCAAGGTATAGATTTATAGAAATGGATTAATTTAAGATATAAGGACAGTTAGCAAGAAGCCTGCCACGGCCATACAGTTTGTAAACAGTATAAGTCTCTGTGTTTACTTGGTTGGGTCTGAGCGGCTGTGGGACTGGCAGGTGAAAGAGATTTGTCCTGACCGTGGGCCAGGCAGGAAAACTTAAGCTACACCATATGACTTTACTGTGTTTATGGTCAAGGTTGAGACCTATAAAAATTGTTGGAGGACACTATGCAGTGACTAGGGTCACCTAAAGTCTGACTGTTTGCCCCTTCAACTCTCCTAAGGTGAAAGAATTGGCAGAGAAGTGTGTTTGTGCTCAGTTCTCATAGGCAATACTTTTTTTGTTGGTTTGTTTTTTGAGACAGGGTTTCTCCATGTAGCTTTGGTGCCTGTCCTGGACCTCTCTCTGTAGACCAGGTTGGCCTCGAACTCACAGAGATTTGCCTGACTCTGCATCTTGAGTGCTGAGATTAAAGGTGTGAGCCACCACTGCCAGGCCATAAGCAAAACTTAATTTCCCCGGGATGCTTGTGTTTTTGCAGTGCCTGAGTTGATTTCTTGGGGATATGACAGATGTGTGTTTGGCACAGGTTTCAACTCAAAACAAGAAGTTTTAGTGTTGTTTTATCTTCAGCACAGGCTGTGCCTTAATCTACTACTATTTCAGCCAGAAATGTCAACTCTGCAGTTACTGGGCTGCTTCTCTGGCAGCGACCTGGCAGGAATTCTGTACCAAGCACTGGCCTTGCCATTGCCACTAAAGGTAGCTTTAATTAAATCTCTATGGCTTTATTTATAAATAAGACTAGAGATTCAAAGGCTGGGGTGAAAATCTGCTAGCTCAGAGAGGCTGAGTAGCACCTAGCTAACCTTCTCTCCTTGCTGGAATCTTCCAAAGAGAGTGTCCTTCCACTCCATCAAACAAAAAAAGTCTTGACACTCCAAATCCCTCCCTGTGCCTTCCCACGCATCATTCCTTCTCTTCCAAATGCCCTTTGATGCTCTATGATTACTTTCTGTTAACTAGTTGCTAACAGCCTCCTGGCCCAAGGTTAATTTTATTTAATTAACGCAGATGCAAACTCAGGGTT
>CABHPR010149594.1:49071-77174 GCA_902168415.1 Peromyscus melanophrys | reverse complement strand
GCCGCCAGCGCCCTGGGCCGCTCGGTCTGCAGCTTGCTAGGGACACGCACGCCGCTGTGCCCGAGCCCCGCGCCCGGGAAACGGGACGCGCTTCTGCCGCTCTACTGCGTCGTGTGGCCGCTAGTGGGGCCCGGAGCTCGGAAGGCAGCAGTCGTATGGAACCAGGGCTTGGGCAGAACCGGTGGATTTCTGTCTGGTGCAAGTGGAGAGTGGATCAAACAATGTCTTGAAATGATTTTAATCTGCCCTTTGGGATCTGAAATGATCATTTTATTAAGAGAACAAGAACACTACCAATGATTAAGTTTAAAGTAAAATTCAAGTTTTTATCGTAATTCTGTTGTGTTTTTTTTTTTAAAGTGGTTCTTCATCTTGCTCAGAGGAACCCCATTAGGGCACCTGTAGGCTATTTACCGACCTAACTGCGGGCGAGCGTGGTTAAATTAGGATCGCAATTTGTCCTCTGATACACTCAAGCAGGTTAGTGCTCAATAGCCTGGAGCCTGGAGCTCTCCCCATTGCTTCCCCCGAGGCTCCTCTGCGAGGTATCACCTGCTTTGTGATGTTTTAAAGGCCAAAAAAAGAAATGAACCCCTCAATCCTGTTGCTGAAGGCTCTCTGGTGGGACCCAGAATCAGCCAAA
Source organism: Peromyscus melanophrys (assembly GCA_902168415.1). Classification (NCBI taxonomy): domain Eukaryota; kingdom Metazoa; phylum Chordata; class Mammalia; order Rodentia; family Cricetidae; genus Peromyscus; species Peromyscus melanophrys. The sequence continues at coordinate 76,531 of CABHPR010149594.1, read as the reverse complement.
GATGATGACTGTTGCTATCGTGTCCCAGAGCAAATGTGGACACCCAGAGGACTTCTGTGTCTGCCAGACCAAACACATTACCAGTATCTCAGGCATTCTATTCGGGAGGTCCTTGTGAGGCCTTTCGTTCAGAAGTCTCCACGTTAATCACTTGCTTAACACCATTCTACTTTGCCTTGATCCGATAATGAGCCTGCTCTGCTGGGATTATCCTGAACTTGGGAAGGGAAATTTTGAAGTCTCATACTCACTCCAAAAGAATCAACAAGTGACAGAAGTCTCATCTGCAATCTGACCTTTTTGATGAAATTATACTTTATAAGATAATTCAAATTTGCTTTTTAAAAGTGGATGATGACAGATCTCCTCCACCCCAACCCCACCCCCAACAACCTGGAGCTGGTGGGAGCATCCATAAAGGGGTAAAAACCAAATGCAGCCTGGTTGCTTCCAAGTATCATCATTAAGTTGGATGAAGAGTTTGATATTAGGTAACATTTCATTCATCGCACGTGTTAATGCTTTCAACCAGCCTTCAACAGTACAATTACTGCAAGCCACTGAGGCGGTGTTAACTGCCAAAGGCTGTCTTAGGCTAGTGGCTTCTTCAAAAACAGATCTTAAGGTTAGGGGTAGCTTTGAATTGGGGGTTATGATTCCCAACAAGGAGAGACAAGAACCAGAGGACCAGAATGAGGGCAGTATGCCACTGTGGCCATCTGGGCTCAGTCCTCTGGGTTCTAACTGGATTTGGGTATCCAACTGTTGTTACCAGACACCTTACTCTAGTACTCCAAAGAAACCGGTTTCTTCCCCCATTTCTTAAAGCTCGGGGCTCTGTGCACTCCACCTGTCTCTCTGTTCGTCCAGGTGACAGTGCAGAGCTAACTGGCCCATTTCCCTGCCACCCACATCTCAAAGAGTGGTGGGGCTTTGATGCCTGCTTATGTACTGGCAGGTGACTGCTCAAAGCCACCTTGGGTCTAAATAAAGAGAAAATGCGTGGTTTTGCCTTCTCAGGGGGATATCCCTGCAGGAATCTCCCCAGGGGACGTCGTCTTGACTTGTGTTGTCAGCTGTAGAGATTTCTCTGTTCAGTGTAACCACCACTTGTCACTCCTGCCTCTCTGGGGACAACGACGACGGTAACATTTGCCGAGTTGGTTGGCCAAAAGTGAGGAGTGCTGTCAGGCCAGCTTCTGAGATGAGTGGGTCCTGAGAGAATGAAAGCCCACTCAGCAGGTGTCCTCAGAGATCAGCCAGGCTGGCAAAGGTGTCCTGGTAATACAGGCAGAAAGAGAACCAACCCGAGGCATAGGAAAGCCTGTGGGTTATTTCTTTCCCTTGGCCTGAATGTCACAGAGAAGGCCCAGGCAGGGAAGGAGACCGTCTGGGTATATTAGTGAACAGGGTTTCTGGCTGAGCTGTGCAGGGACACTACTTTTGACCACAGTGTTTCTGTTTCTAATTTTGTTCCAGATCCATAAAAGTCAAAAATGTAAGCCCAACCCTTCTATCCAGAATGTTAGTTACGCTGACTTTGGAGGTTAATCACATGCAGAAAGTTCCTATGATATCCCAAGTATCCCAGAGGGATATCTTCATGGCCACTTAAGTGTGATCCAAAGGAAAAGAGATTCGCATTGTTCATGTGGCTCTTCTTTTCTTCTCTTGCCATCCCTGAGATAATAACTCCCCATTTTCAGATATTTGGATCATGAAAGTGTTTTTTGATATAAGCAGGAAATGGAAATGTGCATTGTATAGGTCACACAATGATGTGTTCTCTTGATCAGAGTATATAAAGAAGGTGGGAGGAGATAGTTCTGAATCTGAAAGCCACTGTGTAGGTAAAGTCAGTTTCTGGGCTGCCTGGCTTGCACAGTGGTGCTCTGTCTGAAAATCCTGAGTAAACTCTGTGACCGTGAGTGTACGTGATTCTTTATTATGATAAGCTCTGATTAAGCAGGGGTTTTAAGCATCAGTATACACTAAATCCTGACTCCTAGATCTCATCTCTTCTTAACTTGAGGGACTGTGTGAGTTCAGGGGTAGCAGAGGGGACTCGGCCATGTGACATCAAGTCCTTGGGCCACAGGCAGAGTCTTCCGCTTTACTCAGCTTTGGGTTGCTTGTTTATCTGATGTGCTGCTGGGGAGCACATCCAGGGCCTCACCTATGCTTGTCAAGTGCAATACCTCTGAGCTTCACCCCCAGCCCCTATCCTCAGATATGAGGAGAGCAAACAGAATGTTTGCCCAACAGGCATTCCACAGCGGCAGTCTCCTTAGGAATGTGGTCTCACTCCCTCCTCTGCAGCCACAGCAGCACAGGTCAGGTGGTCGAAAAGGAGTCCATGGTGGCTCCTGTTTCTGAGGAACAAGGCCAAGGGTCATACCTGGTGAGGAGCTCCTTGCTGGCAAGTCCCTAGGCAAGAGGCAAAGAAGGACGTGCACGCATGTGCATGCCTTCCCTTCTTATAAAACCGATTTTGCTGGGCTGGGGATGTGGCTGCAGGGACACTGTTTACCTAGCAACACCCTGGGCTCATCTCCAGTTTTGAAAAACCACAGTCAAGAGCATTCCACCATAGGGCTCATCCTGACGGCCCTTTTTGAACCTAGTCACACTGAGGGCCCCTTCTATAAACATGGCAGTCAGAGGAAGTTCCTACCCTCTTGACTGTCCTAACCGAGATGAAACTCTTCCACGAGAGCATCGTCAGGCAGAGGGCACATATCCACCCCATAGTGACCATGTCTGCATGGAGCTAAAGAGAGTGGGATGGAAGTGAGAACGATATTACAGGTTTTTTCACAGGGCCAGAAGAAAAACGGCCATCTCAGCTTTCTCCATGGAAGGCCTGGTCTCATCTGGACAGGAGAAAACTTATTTTGTGGGTGTTCGTATCCTACCAAGGTCAGAATGTATCATTGATCAAAGGCAAAGCCCATCCAGGTGGAGTTCAAAGCCATTGTTTCTAAACCTGTAAAGAGCTAGATAGAATCCTCAGCATGCCAAGAGCTTTATCCCTCTGCTTTGTCCACAGGTACCCTCAGAGTACAAATTAACTTCCCAGTTAAACACCGGGACAGGGAACTTGCATTTTCTTTTTGAAAATGTTGACCTTCACACTGTTAGACTTTGATAACACTGGGCAAGGCATGCAACCTCTCTGTTCAAGCTTCCTTCTGGAAAATGAATATAATCACACTGATTTCTGGCGCTGATGATTAAATGAGATATGAAGGGCTAATTCCGAGTACATCATTGCTAGTGATCTGTAAGGAGCCTACCATGAAGACATCACACTGAGAGCCTCCCTGGTCTCTCTTCCCCTCTTAGGACATGGCTGTTCTTGTATTCCTGACTGATGGGGTCAGACATGAGGCCAGAACAGCAGCAATGTCATGCCCGTCGGCCTCCAGAACCGAGAGATCAATAACCTCTTTTCTTTATAAAGTATTCCATCTTGGGTATGTTGTTGCAGCAACACAAAACAACCTAAATTAAAATCTTCCATTTAATTTTTTTCAGATGGGACTGGAAGCTCATTATTTGCAAATAGGGTACACGTATACACATATATAAATGTATATACATATATGCCCTATACATGTATATATGCCCTATATATGTATATATATGTGCCCCATATGGGTATATATGCTCTGTATATGTATATATGCCCTTTTATGTATATATACATGCCCTATACATGTATATATGCCATATATATGTATATATATATACTCCATATGGGTATAGATGCTCCATATATGTATACATGCCCTATTATGTATATATATGCCCTATTATGTATATGTACACACCCTATACATGTATATATGCCCTATATGTGTATATATATGCCCTATATATGTGTATATATATGCCCCATATAGGTATAGATGGTCTGTATATATGCCCTATTATGTATATATACATGCCCTATATGTATATGTACTTATATATTATATACATATGTATATATATATATAAATTTCAGATATATACAACTTTATGTAAAATGGTTGGTAGTTTTTAAAAATGTCCCTCATGGTTATAAAATCAGTAACAATTGGACCCCACAAAGTGATCCCTTTATTTTAGAAAATGTAGTTTTACATCTGTCTAAACCTGTGTCCCTAGGGATGACAGTGACCTCCTGGACAGTCTCCAACCCCATCTGATCTCCCATCTCCTTTCAAGGATATCCATATAGAAGGTACCTAAGGGCTCCTGATGACTTTATGCTTCAGTGCAGATAGGATACCAGGCTGCCTTTATATCTGGAGCCCCTCTGTGGACGCAGGTCACACTCTCTTTCTGCCCCTGCATCCTGAACTAGGGAAAACAAATTCCTTGGTCTTCCTGTGCCTTTCCCTGTGGTCAGGATAAGCATCAAGGCTCCTCGGTCATGTGACTGGACAGTAGCCTCAGCCACAGCACAGAAGCCGGGCCACCTGCCCACACTCAGCCAGCAGTGGCTTTTAGGAATGGTCCATCCTGTCTGGGAAAAGTAAAAAGGCTGCCGTAGGGGGACTTGATCTCCATCATCAGACTCCACTTCCTTTGTTCCAATTCCCAGAAGTCCTAGGAGAGAACGCTTTCTGCAAACTTCTTGGAGCTCAGAAGTTTTGAGAAATCTGCTGGCTCACTCCCAGAGTGTGAAATGACATTTCCCTGTTTGAATCCCAGTCAGTTCAAAGGCTTGTGCAGCAGCTCACCCAGCAGCAGCTACTCTCCACGTGGGGGTTCATTAAAGGAACGAGCGCCTGCCTTTGTGTCCCTTTCCTTGCCCAGAGGCTTTGAACTAGCGTGTTTTAGATTAGCCCCTATGCTTCTTGCATTGAGACAACTGTTTTCCTCAGAACAGTTTGGAGGTTAGTCAGATTATCCAGAATTCGTGCTGGAAACTGTGGTCCTCTATCAAGTTCCCCTGGAATCTTATTTCTTTTTTATTTCACTTTCTTTAAAACAAACCCTTTGAAGTCGATAGGTATGTTCCTTAAAGCTCAGCTTGACTAATACTATTAAGGAACGCTAGGCTAACAATGTCGTTCCTACTTCAGATTAAATTATGGCAATAATGTGTCCTGGGTCCTGTGATCTGTAATAGGCTGTCTTTCCAGTAGAATATGAAAAAGTGGTTCAATGGGAACATCAAAGGGAAAATCATCTGCGCTTTCTCTTCATCTTGGACATTTTCAAGTGTCCCAATGTTGCAGTCTGAAGCAGTGATTTCTAGACAGACAGCACCATTAAGATGAGACACCCAAATCTATCCCAGTATGTATTTGTTTCTATGCATGTGTGGGGGTTCAGGTTTATATGGATGTGGGTGCCTGTGACATGTGTGTGCATGGAAGCTGGATGGCAGCCTCAGGTGTCCTCCCCAGGAATGCTGCCCACCTCTTCTGAGTCAGGGTCTCTTGTTGGCCTGGAGCTCAACAATTAGGCTATTCTGGCTAGCCACTGATCGCCTGAGATCCTCCTGTCTCTGCCTCCCCAGTGTGGGGATTACACACCCATACCATCATGCTTGGCTTTTTAGGTGAGCACTGGGGATCAAACTCAGGTCTTCCTTTGCAAGGCAAGAGCGTTATCAATGGAATCATCCCTCCAGCCCCATTTTTTTTTCAAGCTACCATTGACTGGTTTTTTCCTATGGGTATAGCACTGTATTGCAGCATTAAAACAGAGGGTTATGACGCCTTTTAAAGATGAAATAACTAAGGCCTCAAAAGCTACATGAGCAATGCTAACAGGTGATGCAATGCAGTCACAGGTGTTCACTCACCTCGCAGTAACTGGCAGAGCTGGGACTTGAGAGTGAGTATTCTTCATCCTGGGGCCCCTTGCTTAACCATTTTGTCCACCTTTGTCTCTTTTCATACCATAGATTCTTCACCAGATTGTCCAAGTCACCATTCTCTGGCCACATCCTGTGCTAACCTGGTTTCCAGGATCTCAAAGCTCATGCCTGTAACAACGGCAATCCTATATTCAGCACAGCACTAAACACACAGGGCTGGCCACAGTAGTTCAGCAGGTGCACAGAGAAAGCAGACGGACAAGTTTGTTGAAAGGACTGATGATTTACACTTGCATGGGATGCTAGTATTCCTATTTTGATGAGATGGAGGAGCTGGGTCTTACTAGGATATGGCCATGCAACATTGTTCCCTCCCAAAGATGATGACTTAATTCCAGTGCGGTGGCACACGCCCTGAATCCTGACACTTAGGAGGCTGAGGCAGGTGGATCTTGAGTTCAAGGTCATCCTAGGGTATACAGTATCTCAAAATCATAATAGATGGTGACTTTTCAAGGCAAGAGGCCATACTCTGTGTCCCCTTCCAGGCTTCCTTACAGAAAACTTCATGGTGTTGGCTAATTGATGAAATAAAGGGACAATGATAAAATAGGAGAACTGAGGAACAGACAAAAGATTGCCAGACCCAAAACTACCTCTATGACTTTTCAGAGCAAGTTTCTTCGCTCAGGCAGATGGGGAGGATGGAAGTGTTTGCTCTGTGTTACAGTGAAGTTTCCTCAGGATCAAAGCACAGCCAAGGACGAGACCCCAGAGGACAGCCAAGACAAAAATCAGAATTTCGCTTTAAGAAAGAGCACTTTGTACTTACATATCATTTGCATTGACTATGTCCTCCCTAGGTAGTCTGATCCGATGGCTTGAAATCTTGATTCAATTTACAGGACTCAGTTTTTCTCCTTACTTGTAGATTGACGTAGATTTTTCAATCTCTCTTTGAGACAGTCCCTTACTGTGGAACTCAGACTAGCTTGGAACTCACTTTTTGGCCCAGGGTGACTCTGAACTCAAAATTCTCCTGTCTCCGCCTTACAAGTACTAAGATTATAGATATGGACCACCATGCGCAGCTTTTACCTGGATTAAAAGAATACAAACTGACCAAGTCATGAACACCTGGACTGCGCTGGTCACTTTTCTGTTGCTGTGATAAAATACCATGACCAAGAGCAATGAGGGAGGGAATGCTTTATTTGGACTTACGGTTCCGAAGGGAGAACCCATCGTGGTAGGGAAGGCATGGCAGCAGGCAGGGAATGCATGGCATGGTGGTAGGGGTAGATAGGTGGCTGGTCACATTTCACTTGCACACAGCAAGCAGGAAGGGGTCAGGAAGTGGTTAGCAAAGCTATAAAACTGCAAAGCCCTTCTCTAGTGACATACTTTCTCCAGCAAAGCTCCACATCCCAAAGAGGCCATAAACTCACCAGCTAGGGATTAGGTTTTCAAATACATAAGCCTATTGGGGACAATTCTCATTCAAGCCATCATACACTCTAGCCTTGTCATTTTGCCAAGTGACCCAAACATCTAATCAGCAACCAGAACGGAGTCTAGTGCTCCCAACCTGCATGTTCTCTGTGTGTTCCAATGGCTCGACTGTGGCCTCTTGACCTTGGGACAAAGAAGCCTTTTATTGGTCACTTCTCTTATTTCTGTGGCACATACCGGACCAGTACCAGCTACAGGGAGGGACTGCTGACTCGGGGGGGGGGGGGGGGGGGGGGGGGGTTCAGAGCCTTCAGCCCATGATGGCAGGGAAGCTAGTTGACTTCCTCTTGCCAGATAGGAAGCAGAGAAGGGAGGGCGATATAACAGTATTCTATAGGGCTTCTCTTTTCCCCTTTAATTCAGTGCCAGACCCCAGCCCATGAGATGTTGCTCCCCACATTCAGGGTGGGCCTTCCCCCTCCACCCCCCCCCCTCAGTCAATCTTCTCTGGAAACACCCTCACAGACTCATCCAAACTTGTACTTCATGACTTCCTTAGCCAACTATCAATTCAACTGGTTGATCATCAAGATTAGCCATCCTAAAGCTCCCTGGACCACTTAGGTTAAATGGTTTACCAATGCTGCAGAGTATCTGACTTACATGATAATCAAAAGCATTCAAAAACCAAAAGGGTGAGCCTGTAATCTCAGCTACCTAAAAGGCTAAGGCCTAAGGTTGAAATACACATGTTCAAACTGAAAACCTGCTTGGACAACAGAGAATATTCAAGGCCAGCACCCGTAACTTAATGAGAACATCTCCAATTTTTAAGAAGATCTAAAAAGAAAAGGCACAAGGCAGTAGACTTGGTGACTGAGTGCTTGTCTGGCATGTGTAGGACCCTAGGTTAGTCCTTTAAAAAGAAAAATAAATAGCATGAATACACGTGATATAAATTAAACACTTTGCATGTAGGTTAAGTATCCTTTATCTAAAGTGCCTGGGACCAAAAATATTTAGATTTCTGTTTTCCCCATTTGGGAATGTTTGCATATACTTTAGCAGCTGAGCATGCTGTTCTTAAAATCAAGCCAGTGCTTTTCAACCAGCACACTGGAAATCTCCTATCTTGGAGCATTTCTGATTTAAGGATTTTGGATGAGGGATCCACCACTTGGACTGTAAAGCACCAAGCAGACAGCGTTGCCTCTTATAAGCAATACTGTGCTTACCCTGGCAGGAGGAAAGGCATTGTAAAGAGAGACTTGCCTCCATTCAGTTAGCAGACTGCTGGAATTATGCCACTCAAGGAGTGGGAATTACCCTACAAATCTCATACTGAGGGGAGGTAAAGTTGAAGCTTTGCATGACAGCCTGGGAGGAACCTGTCACTTACCAGATCACCTTTCAAGAGAGACTAGAGCCAAGACAGGGACAGGTCAGTGAGGGCAGGACCACACCTTGACCAGAGCTGCTCAGCTATGCATACTTCTTGCCTTCTACCCTACCATAAACATCATGTCAGTATCTCAAAGATGGACTGGGGAATCTCTTTCTTTGTTCCTATTTCCAGTGTAGCCACACTGAAAAACTTTTCTTCTGCTGATTTTTACTAATACTTTTCTTTTTAATTGTCATATTGTGGCTGAGTGGCTGAGTTAAGCTTGCTAGCTTCCAGGAACCAGGCTTCAACCCCAAAATCTCTGGAAACAATCTGGCGAGGCAGCCAGGAGGCTCTACTTCATTCCTTTTTTATTGGAAAAGATGCCGAAAATGGAGAAGACAAATAACTTACTGAGGTTTCCGATTAAAGAAGCACACCAAACCCACACTTTGATCCCCATGTCTTTCTCAAGTTCCAAATAATCACAATAGACACAAGGTAGGAAAAGGTAATTAATCCACAAAGACCAGCAGCGATGGAGACAGCAAGGAAATATGGACAGAACAGAATGGGGAGTAATCAAGGAGGGCACCAGGTAATGAGTCCTTGGCTAGCATGTGACAGAACCAGGAAGTGCCTGGATCTGTGCCTCAGAAGTCACTGGTACCCAGGAACTGGGAACCAAAACATGCTTTGGATAATATGGTTAATGGAGAACATTTGAAATGAAACAAACTGCCTACTCCCCAAATCATCCTCTTCCCACATCACTGAGGTGAACTGGAACCTCGCCTCCACTCTGGCTGGAGACTAGAGGTCAGTTCCAGGCCAAAGTATGAAACATGCTGTGCATATTCATGAGGCAGCCGGGCATAACTGTGTATATTATCTAGAAAACAGGCTGAACTAACAGCAGAAATGAATGCTGAAGCACTCAGTCTCTTCCCCACTCAGCTTCCACAACACCAGACACTAGGCTTTTACCCTTTGGGTAGGCAAGGATCCTCCTTGATTGATCTGACCAACCCTGGAACAAAGATTTTGATTCTGACACTGGGGTATATATATCCTTCACAAAGCCATTCAGCAGCCGACTAAAGCTCACAAGTGTGGCCCATGTGCAGATCATACCCATCCCATAATGTCTCGCACTTCTTCCTTTTCATCTGTTTAACACTGTAGTGAGGTAAAACTATTAAGTACTTCTCATTTTAATATTTGTGGGAAAAATCAGTGTCCTTTAGAATTTGAAAAAATAAAAAACTATTAGAGGGCAAAAGTCATAAGCACTGTCATCAGTAATTGGACACAAACTCGAAACTTAAAAAAAAATCATTTATATTCCAAATGCAGTGTGATACAGTGTCTTTAAAATAAAAACAGGAATCTGAGACAAATCAATTCTTATAAATTAAAAATACAATAGAAAAAATTATTAATTCAGTGGAGAGGGTAGAAAATGAAATTGATGAATTCTATTTGACCCAGAAAGAGAACAAGAACAAAACAAGGGATGAAAGTTAGGAATGAGAAGATTATACTATTAACACAGGAATATTCAAACGGGAAAGAAAGGAGGAAACAACAGAGAAGAAGTAACTTAGGAAATGAACCAAGAAAATGCCCACAGACCAAGGCCATGGAGTCTCCAGACAGAAACGGCCCCACACATGCCCACACAGTATAAGAGAGTATCCCTAGATCATAGCATGTCATTGTGATGTTCCAGAACCATAAAATAAAGATATTAAAAACTCCCAGACAGAAAAACAAACCAGCGTCCCATATAATCGATGGTGAGAAAGAATGACTTCACACTTCTGTCCACCATCAGGAGGCTGGAACACAGTGGCACACACGCAGCCGTCAGAATCCTGACAGAAAATGCTGTCCTTAGGGAACTGTGTTCTTAGACTTACCACCATGAAGTGTGACAGCAAGATAAAGTCACATTCAGATATGCAAAGTTTCAGAAAAATGAACTCTATCGAAGGAAACCACTGTAGCTATCCTGCACCCCAATAAATGAATAAACAAAAAAAAATCAAGGAAGCAGGATCTGGGATTCAAGGGATTCAGCATAAGTAGAGATATTAGAGATAGTGATACAGTAGAGAATGGTCAGGATCACAGTAGAGGAACAGCCCAGGGTGACCGCTGGACAGAAGCCTGGGACTGAGGAGGGAAACTGCCAACAAAATCAGACTTAGGGAACACGTGATCGGCTTAAAAACACTGGGAAGAGTTAAATATTTGTGGAGACAGTCTGAAATTGACTGATGATGAAATTAAAGAATGAGAAGTCTAAGTCCATCAAAAGACAATTCTATTAGTCACTCCCAAACCCTGAGAACGAAGACAGTGTGATCATAGGGGGCATCGTATCTTATCTGAGTGTCTGGCTGTCTGCCTGTCCAGAGTATGACGGAACTCAATTGAGAGGGCCGAGGGACAGAAATGTGTTGTCTCTGTCATGTGGGGTAGGTTGGGGAGTGAAGAGTGCTGCTGCATGAGAGCTCCATGCTAGAAGGAATGGCCTGCACGAGGTGCAAGGAACCACTTTTGGGCACTGGAAGTGTGTGTGCATTCACTGTCAAGAGTCCTTGCACTTATGTAACTTGGATATAATTACAGAGTAAATTCCCTATAACTGTATTTTTGCTAAGCTGTATTTTTGTCACAAGGCATAAAATTATAATTTTTCACCTCTGGATTTTGTTCCTGTTCATTAGACTGTACAATTTGTCCCTTTTCTGAGTACTGCCGATACTAAATATACAAGCAGATAAAGGCTCGGAACATTTGCAAAAATAGAACTCAGGTCCAAAACCCATAGCACCAGCCAGAGAATTCAAGCCATCTTGAAGAGTAACCCATCAACAAAGCTGGCCTGGTCTGAAGAAAACCTGACTATTCTCCCCAGCAGCTCACCCAGGCAGGAAATCCCACAAAACTCCTTAACATCCAGTTCTCGGGCCCAGAACTTGATTAGTAAATGACAGCTTCCTCTCTAACTTAGGGCCAATCAAAGAAAGCCAAATGTACTCTTTTTAGCCAATCACATAGGATGCCCTGCCTATAGGTGGCCCCGCCCATCTATGTCAACAGCCACCAATCAGAACAGATTCTGCAACGCATTTGGGCCATAGCCTAGATTTCCCACTGCCCTCCAGCCTCAGAATTGACTCTTCTGCCCCAAGAGCCTCAGACCAAGAATCCTTTACTTTGGTTGGTCTCCTAGCTCAATGCTGACCCACAATGTTCCACAGCAACACACGCTAAACCAAGAGTCCAAGCTGGAGAGAGCTGATGGTTTCTGGAGGGCTGCAGTGGCGGAGCGGTTGCCTAGCATGCTGAGACCCTGGGTGCCGCACACTCACACAAAGAACAGCCCTTCACATCCGTCAGTTCACGCACTGTCCTCCATTTCCATGTGCAAAGTGCTGTAACTGGTTATTACAGTGGACACAAAGATAAATGAGATAATTCAAGTATTCTGGCTTAACTGAATTTAATAATTTTAGTTTCTTAAAACTGAGATAATCAAAATGAGCCAAGTTTACGTAACTCAATAAAAGGCACATTCATACTTTCGAGAAAATGATCATAATTTTCAAAAGCGAGTCCTCACAAAGTGAGACCAAGTTACCCTTTTGTGCAATTTTATTTTCCATTGTCTCTCAAATTGCCCGTTTTAAATTTTCTTAACTATCTTGGTATAGGTCTGAAATATGCTCCCTCCCCTTCAAATCTGCTCTGCTGTTTACTACCGCACATGTAAATGTTAAAAGGATTTCATTTACACACATTTGCCTCTTGGCGCTTTAGAACTGAATTGCAGATGTCCTAGGAAGGGGTACAAACGTGATTATGGAAATTATTCTATTGACAATAAAACTAGTTTTTATAATGTGGATCTGAGAAAGCCAAAGAAATTGTGGTTGGAAAAACAGATGCATTCAATAAAAAGCTACTCATGCACGTGGTGGGCTAGTTGTGAGCAAGATTCACATAATGCAATCAGTAGGGATTTGACTGGTCTGTGGAGTTGTCAAAGGCATGTGGGATGTCTGAATAATAGCTGGAAATTTGTTGTGGACATGAGGCTATTAAGTCTGTCTCCTGCTGCATTTAGGATGGTCCTAAAAACTATTATTAAATAACTGATTTTATAGCAACTGTTAAAATTATTTGGCCAAAGTATAAATTAAAGTGTGTGATGGGTAGAAATGCATGCCTTAAAATGTATAATCCTAATTTAGGTTCCTTTCCTGTTTTTAAAATACCCACTCAGAGGAAAGAGCAGTGATTACCAAAATAAGGGTAGATTAATAAGGCTGCCAAGATGCCTTCTCAAAAGTGTGACGCATTCAGTGTGACTGGCTCAGTAAACAGAATTCTGCAGTTATTGGGGAACGGAGATGGTGCGTGTGACCTTTAAGTACTTGACAATGAGCACAAACAACGATGGGCCTGAGGCTCCAGAACCTCCTCAGGCTTGTACAGGTCCGTGGGGCGGGGCGGGGAGGGCGGGGTGGGGTGGGAGTGGGGAGGAGCAGGCTGGCGGGGGAGGAGCAGGCTGGCGGGGAAGGGGGGCGGTTCCTAACACAGTCCACACCTGGAGAGGGAGAATGGTGAGGGATTAACCACGCAGATTGGCTCAGCTTTCCCACAGCTCTCCTTTCCACCCACCTTCTTCCCCCCACAGGCCCTCAGCAAGGTGTGTTTGTACACACGGTGGCTCCAGCTTAGAGATGGGACAAGCTTTCCTGGGGTCAGAATGAAGACTGCTCATATCTTACCTCCCTAAAGTGTCACCTGTATCACAGTGGCTGTTAAAACTTGTGACACATTTGATCCTCAGAATTTGACTATACATTTTGGAATGAATCCATTTTAAGGAAAAAAAAATGATCTCAAATTTACTTAATGACAGGATACAATCTGAAAATGTGTTGTTAGGCAGCTTTGACTGTGAAGATACTGTGGTGTACTTAAAAACATGGCTGTGATGTTCATGGTTGGTATAATTATATATATGGGGCTGTTAAGAGAAACATGATCACACACACACACACACACGTTTGGAAAGTGAATATTTTTTTGGAGCATAGAATGATTTGCAAGCCGCTTTGGGATAAAAGTCGTAAGTTCTAGGTTTTGAGAACTCAGCTGCGTGATGATACTTCTACCACCAACGTTAGAGTTCTGAGACAAAGCCCGGGACTCTTGAGAGCTTAAAAATGTTCAAACAGACCCTCCGTCTCATGTTGAATTCTCATCTTTCATCCCGACTACACTTGTTCCTGCAGGTTTCAGGGATGCTACTCCCTGCCATTTACCAGCTGGGCGTCCTGTTTGCTGTCATTGAAGCCCTGGGGGATAGGTCTGGAGCCGAGAGAAACCACTTTCCCCAAATCCTAGCTTCTGTAGATGAACCATAAAACTGGATAATACTTTGAGAAACATCTGTCTTCACAGTTTATCTATTATTGACCAAACGTTAAGGTTTATCCTGAAAGTACTAAGAAGACATAATTTCCAAGTCTTAGTTTATGAAGTTGGATGTTAACTCACCAAGGAAGACATTAAAGGCGGGTCTTGTTAGACTCAGCTCCAGATCGGAACACTGAGGTCCTGTCAACCAAGACATCTGCCCCTGTCTCTTGCTCACACTGCACTTGCATGTGAAGAACAAACCTCTTCTGGACTTACTACTTATTAATACACATGTTAAATGAAATAGGTGAGGGAAGGGCTCCTGAAGACCCCCTCAGGATGCTTACTGTCCCTCCAGTCTACTTCCAACATATCTGCCCTGTGTCCTACTGCTCAGCCTGGGTCTCTGCATCTTGCTAATGAAAGCCCAACCAGGAAGAATGCAGCTGAAACACCTTCTTGAAGTGAACTCTTCGATCTATATTGGTTCACATGACCTCAAATCCCTGTATCTGCGGCACATATTTACTTCATATCAGAATTTTTTTTGTTTGTTTTTTGTTCTTTTTTTTTTTTCAAGACAAGGTTTCTCTGTGTAGCTTTGCGCCTTTCCTAGATCTCGCTCTGTAGACCAGGATGGCCTCGAATTCACAAAGATCCACCTGCCTCTGCATCCCAAGTGCTGGGATTAAAGTCGTGCGCCACCACTGCCCGGCCTCAGAATATTTTATATCAAAATTTAGTTGTAAAAAGATGCATTTCCCCTTTACCCCTCCTCATTTAATTTCTTTTAAAGGTACAAGCTACTGCTGTTCAACTTCTCACGATCCTTCTCCCTCTGCTTCAAAACAGCTCCTACCAGCAAACACTGTCCCCTTTCAAAACAAGACTCTGGCTGGACCGAAAGCCACACTGTCTGACAGCAATTCTCTGAAGTACCACATTTCAATTACTTTGCCACCTTTCAATTAGGAGACCTTTGAGGTGAGAAAGAAAAAGAAATAGAATGGGATCCAGGTGATGCTGAAAGCAAAATGGTGAGCAGGGCTGGGTTCAGAGACGTCTTAGGACTATGGGGAAAAACAGAAAACAATACAAAGAATTTGACTCTGTCTCATCTCAACATAGACATTCAGAACACGTGCATGTGAGTATTCCTGCATACTGAATTTAAGCAAGAAATGTCCAACCCACTAAGGTGATGGGGGGGGGGAGCGGTCTGCTATGATATGTCTTTCTAGAGGCTGCATGCTAACTGTTGGGTGGTGATCTATATTGGTCTTTCTGCTGGGAAAAAGGGGGCAAATGTGATTGTCTTAGTTAGTTAGGGTTTCTATTGTTGTGAAGAGACACTATGACCATGGCAACTCTTATAAAGGAAAACAGTTAATTGGACTGGCTTACAGTTTCAGAGGTTTAGTTCATTATCAGCATGGTATGACATGCAGGTAGACATGGTGCTGGAGAAGGAGCTGAGAGTCCTACATCTTGACTTGCAGGCAACAGGAAGTGGTCTGAGATATTGGGCAGAATCTTGAGCATATATGAGATCTCAAAGTCCACTTCTTTAAACAAGGCCATACCTCCTAACAGTGCCACTCCCTTTGGGAGTCATTTTCTTTCCAACCACACCATAGTGATTTAAGTAAAAAAGGGAGGTGGCTCAACTTTGGGGCTGGCTCCATCTTAAAATGATACCATCAGGACGACTCCATACCTCTCTGTTGTGGTCTACTTTCTTCTGTGTGTCCCAGTCTTAGGCAGAGATTCCACTCTGCAGGGCAGAGTGACAGCAGATTCACACACTAGAGTCCAGGTCCTGAACAAGAGAGACAAAGTGTGGTTTGGATGGAAAGTGCTCCCCATAGGCTTACCTCTTTGAACACTTGTCCCCCGTGGGTGGGACTATGTAACCTGTAGGAGGCAGAACACTGCTGGAGGAAGTCTGTCATTGGGGGTGGGCTTTAGGAGCTTACAGCCTTTCCCCACTTCCAGTTCCTACTCTTT
This sequence comes from Peromyscus melanophrys, assembly GCA_902168415.1. NCBI lineage: Eukaryota > Metazoa > Chordata > Mammalia > Rodentia > Cricetidae > Peromyscus > Peromyscus melanophrys. Next base: position 60,428 of record CABHPR010149594.1, on the reverse strand, counting down.
GCTTCCCACCCTGTGGCTGGAGATGGAATCCTTCAGCTTCCTGCTGCAGCCACCTGCTGCCATGCCTTCCCAAGCCATTATGGACTCTCCCTTTGGAGTCATTTGTGAAAATAAACTCCCTCTTCCCTAAGTTTCTTTTGGTTGTGGTGGTTTTAGTCACAGCAACGAAAGTTGAACATGAGCTTCTGCTCATCATTCTTGGGTAAGCTGGGAAGGCATCCCACAAAGATGGGTCTCACTTTAAGGAAAGGGCATCTTTATGAATTTTAACTTGAGGGATTCGCTTGGATTATACCAGATAGCCCAAACACATCCACACAAGTGTCCTTATAAGGGGGCAAAGAGAGACTTATATAGTAAATGAGAGGGAGGCATTCCACCACTGGGGCGGAGATGGGTGGCCACCGACTGTGAAAAATTCCTCTGGAGCCTCCAGGGTAAACATAGCCCACTAATACCTCGACTTTGACTCCGTGAAATGGATTCCAGACTTCTGGTCTCCAGAAAAGGAATTTCAGTTGTTTCCTGCTGGTGTGTTTTGGTTACTTGTTCAGGAGTCATAAGAAGCTAACACAGGGTAATATGGATTATTCTGATTTGCCGAAACCCGAGTAAAGCCTGAACCAATCACTGCCCATTGACAAGGCAGGCCCAGGTTAGAGAAGGACAGGAGTGTCCTCTGAAAGGAAAACGGAAGAGGAAATGGCTAGAATAAAAGGAAAAACATCCCGAGACACTTACTGCATGTGCGCAAGAACAAGGCAAAGGCTGGGGGTGTAGATCGGTGATGAAGCATGTGCCACGCACATGTAAGGCCCCGAGTTCTATCAGTTCCTTCACGAACCCCATAAAGAAGCATGTGAGGGAGAAAGTAGATGCACAGCGGACATTTAGATGCCAGAGTTTGGGATTATTAGTGTCGCTGAATTTTTTGTTTGCTGTGATGATGCCGAGCAGCAGATTATTTTGGGAAAGTAAACTTTACAAAGTTTCAGTGATCTGAGGTCAATCTTGGCCTGGAAATATCAGATATAAAATTCCACAAATAAGCAATTCATAGTTTTAAAGCATATGTGTTTCTGAGAAGTATGATAAAATCATGGGCATGTTACAAAGTTCTTTCCAAGAAGTGACTCATTCACTTGTATAGTGTATCTACACAGTATATCTTGCCTTCCAGTAAAGCACATAGTAAATGTCCTGGTTATTAGCTCCGTTGTTATCCTAGTTAGCTGCACCTTGATGCAGACCACTTACTTGAGTGGGTCTCAACTGCAAGAATTACCTCCCTCAGATCGGCCTGTGGACACATCTGTGGGAAATTATCTTGATTGGTGATTGATGTGGAAGAGCCCTGTCTACTGTAGAAGGCAAACTAAAAACAATTGTCATATTTTACAGTAGAATAGTGATGCAGATAAACTGGATATTCCAGAAAGAAGCTGTAAAATAGTCGTGTAAGTGAAGAGGTCAAAGCTTTCCGCTCAGATAAGAGGGGGAAGTTTTGTATGCTGGGCTAGAGAGACAGCTCAGTGGCTACAAACACTTGCTGGTCTTCTAGAGGACCAGGATTTGGTTGCCAGCCCCACAGTCAGCTGCTCACAAACCACCTATGACTCCAGTTTCAGGGGGATCCAATACCCACTTCTGACCTCCATGGGCACAACACCACACACACACACACACACTTAAAAATGTGCAAACTAAGTTCTATAATATTTATGCTAATAATGTATTTAGCCTCAAAAATACAAAGAAAAAGAAATGTCTGCTTGTTTTAATGCCATAACTGTATCTCTCCTAGATAAAGGGAGACCACTATACCCATCTCACACATATTATTATCAATGTAAATATACTGTGTTACTAGGAGATAATAATATTGCATAGTTATTTCTTAATCTTCTTTCTAATTATGTCTAAAAATACTATACCATCACTGTTTGCTTCAGTAACAACTGGACCAGAGTGCACTTTCTCCAACTCTTCTGCTGGAGGCTGAGTTCAAGGACAGCTCGGCTTCTTCTGAGATCTTTCACACTGAGTAAGCTACTTACATCTTCAAGATATCTGTTTCTTCATATGCCATAACAGGAAGGATGATTTTGCTGTATTTCATTTTGAGGATTATCAACGAACACATGTGAAAACAGCAAAAGAAATGGCCTAAAGATGCCAGCACTGTCTTATCACTGATCCATGGTCCAGTGGGCACAGTTTTTCTCATTACTCTTTTTTTTCAGCTTGTCCAACGACGTACTTCTACCTCCGGAGGTCCACTGTTTAGACAAAATTGTAAACGTTTTTATTAAATAAGAAACACAGAGCCAAATACAGAGTTAAACGCCTAAGAGATCAGAGCACTAGCAAATAGCCTTTAGCTTGCCACTCGCTGTCGTTGCTTCCCAAGAGAGAGAGACCTACTTCCCGAGTGTCTGTATTTTTATTGCCTTTCTGTTCTGCCTTCTCATTGGCTCTAAACCCAACCACATGACTTCCTCATCACTGCCTGTCTATACAGACCTCCAGGTCTCTATGGTTGGTACTGGGATTAAAGGTTCAGGTCACAACACTTGACTGTGTCCTTGACCACACAGAGACTCTGCCTGTCATGTGATGGGATTAAGGGCGTGTGCCACCACCATCGGACTTCTGCTAAATGGCTCGGTTTTAGCTCTGATCCCCAGGCAACTTTATTTATTAACATACAAATAAAATAACATTTCAGCACAAATAAAATATCACCATACCACTGGTGGCTTCCCTTAGGTTCACCATGCGGGGTCTCAGAGAAACTGGATATCAAGGGTATCAACATGGTCACTCCCTTGCAGGAAGCATTGTGAAATTTAAATAATATTCGGTTAAGTCTTGCAGGATGCACCTACTTGTTTAGGCCCAAACTGATTTGGAACCTAAGGAGATTGCTTGACAGGACCACTAACACAGCCCACTTCCGCAGCCCAAGATGGCTCATCCACATTTGTTGTGAAACTATCAGATTTTGTTTTGAAGGTTCACATAATTGGACCCACCAGTCTCCCTTTATTCTCCAGTGTGTATTCTCAAAAACTCCAGCGGATGAGTCAGGCATGCTCTCTCTTTAGGGACATTTTTCTAAGAGTCGAGGAAAACTGGCATTATTTACTCAAAATGAAAGTGTGGTCTCTGTTAAAGCACATTAGCTTAGAGTTTCTGCAAGCCTGCAGCATCTTGTTCCTGTCGCTCATCTGTCTGGAACACTCAGTCATGCCACAGCAGCTCTAGGATCCTCAGGGATGTTTGTAAAATCCAGGGCTGGGTAGTACAGGCGTTGGGGTTTGCATATATCTATGCCTGCCAGGAAATGTTAGAACTCAGATACAGGCCCCTCATAGGATTTGATTGCTAGTCTTTGGTATTTAATGAATATCTGCTTCTACCCAGGGTATTTGTCATTCCAAACATTATGCACTACATCTAAAATACCTTTTAACTAGGCTTTGGGGACTTAAGGAGACACAGTGCTAAAATACAGAGAGGTGAATTTTATAGTCATAATTTAAATGTTTTCTAAAATTTAAACAAAAGAGGTTTACTATTTAACGAGGAATTTTATCCACCTCGTATCTATAATTTATACCTTTCAACTATCACAAGACCTCACCTACTCCTATTTAGTACCCTGCATTCTGGAAATAGATGTGTCAGAACTCTAAATCATAATTGCAATGGGATTATGAATAATTTTTTCTTTTTTGTTTTTCTAGGCAAATTTCTTTAAAATGTTATACTGAAGAAATTTCATATTTGTGATATAAACATTTAGATTACTATTTTTAAAGGAAAAAATTTTAAACAAGCAGTAATTGCAAATATACGGCCTAGTGTTTTTTTTTTTTTAGCATATTAAACCTGGATGTATCTCCCTGCGGAAACCCATTTAACTCAAGATTCACGTGCTTACAGAAGAATGCAGTTGTCTTTACTTAGCAAAGGAATAACGCTTGGAATTTTTAATCAGTTGTTTATTTCTTTTCATTAGTTGTGCAATAAGCCAACTTTATACTCAGTTTCAGGCCTCACCCAAAACTTACATAATGGGAACTGAGAACGATGTTGGTTAAAGAGCATTCTCTTACCTTTTCTCTTCGCACTTCTGAGAGTCAGGCATCTCTGCTAATGACCCAGTGCACACTTAGGGGAAGGTCCTTCCAATGCTTTGGGATTATATTGTGGAGGTAGGAACATTCAGAGTCTAATCACAAATGTTTAGAATTCACAAATAATTGTGCGTAAGACAGGGTAGAATATTCACAATTATTTTGTCTCCAGGGGTGGTATAAAATATGCCTCTAATAATATATTAAAACTCCTTTGGGATTTAAAAAAAAGGTGATACAGAAGGCATGGTAGATGGCCATGAGATTCAGCACTACAGGAATCAGCGTAGCACTTCTCATACTTAAGTCCATTTCTCATGAATGAATGAGGCACCAGAGGCTGACAGCCATGTGAAGGGGTCTTCTAAGTCTATTGTCTTCTCAGCTGTATAGGGGCATACTGGTGCCTCAGAAAAAGAAGGATGTGTCCCCAGAATCCAAGCCCATGATGAGAGGTTCAGGATTTAGCCAGTTGCAGGGCACCAAGGAGGATGGATGTCCGATACGTAGTTATCGGTTCATACAGACTATCATTTGAAGGCTCTACAGTAGCAATGTCCACACCCTCTATCTCCTGACACCTTCCACCACTCTGCATAGGCAATCAGCCGAACGGACACAGTGATCATGACAGGGGCTCCAATGTAGCAAATATTTATTTTCTACTTCTATTTATTTTCTATGACATGAAAATCATAGCTATAGTAAATGTATTGGTCTCATTCAGAGTTTAAATGTTACAAACTTTACCTTGCCTCAGCAGTAAAGATTATTTGATGCTTCCCATATCTTGTTCCCGTGTATCCCAAAACATCCGTGATAGGTACATTTTAATAGTGATTTTCATAAAACGCTGTGCATAAAGAAAGCACACATTAGATACAATGCATAGTGTGCTTGTCGTCCTTTGGTGATCCCCATTCAAGAAATCTAATCAGTAATCTACGTAAACAAATCCAGGCCTCATCACTCACACGCAGTAAGCGAGTCCACATATCAGAAATGGAGTATAGTTAATCTTTCTTGTTTCATCAGTGAGGTCTCTAAAGCCAGCAAACCCCTTAGGAAGGGATCTAAGTAATTCGTTCTCTGTGATCTTTTTAATCAAATCTAAAAGTCCCAGGCTCGAAGAGCATGGCACAGAATTTTAACCCAGGCTGGCAATTCTGTATAGTGTTCGTCCAGCCTTTACACCCCAACTCAGAATCTATTCCTGGCCACTCCATCAGAACTACAGCCCTCATACAATGTCAGAAGTGGAATGAAGAAAAATCCCCAAGCGTGGTCATGGTGCCAAAGAGACATTTTTATTCACTTTAAATATTGAGGGATTCAGCTTGGCTTTTGAGTCTACCACATCCATCAAAGACACACTCTGTCATACACTTTCTTTTGTGATTTTAGTTCATGTCCATTGCTACTGAAGTAGGCTCAGAATTATAGGGTTGGCAGCAATGTATCTTTGTTTCTTGCTGGGATAGAAGCAAGAACTTGTGTGGATTCTTCTAGCTGTGGCATGATGTCTCCTTAGAGACAGATACCTCTTCAAAGTTTGCACAGGTATGGACCAGGTAGCCCTGTGCATCTGACACAGTTTTTTCTCATCTGACACCTGCAGCTCTTCCCTTCCCCTCTTCTCTTCTGTGTGAATTCTAGTTGGATAACTTTCTTCATGGTGGGTACAACTAGATATAGATCTCATTTCCTGGACTGATCTTTTTTTTTTTTTTTAATTATGTGGCTTTTTCAGAGGGGGAAAAAACTTTATTTTTGTTAAGATTTTGAAATCAAAAGATAAATCATACAATTCATTTTGCTACTGAATATGACTACCTTTGGAAATGGAGATGTCCATTTGCTCCTTCCTTTTTAATTCCTAGTCTAGGTACAAATATCGTGTCTTTGCTTAAGATGAACTTTCTAACTGAAGACACGGATGTACTTCTAAAGAACAGTGACAAGGCTGGGATTGACCGAGCACTATTGAACAGCAGCAGCATCACACAGAGGAGGCAAAAATCAATGGAGGACAGGATTAATAAGAAAATCAGAAGCTGGCAACTGAGGCAGGTATTAAAGAATGGGCGGGATATTTAAGTTACGTTATATAGACATGACAGGACACAGATGGCGAGATTTCAGATGACACCCTCCACCCCTGGAATGCTGTGAGAGCTCCCCTGGGAGGAAGGGCTGGGGTGAGGGAAGAGTGATGTTCTGGAGAAAGTAGAGGGGGAAATTGTGCAGGAGAAGAAACAAGCCAGGGGACTCAGGCCAAAAAGGCTTGTGCCCTGGCTAATCCTTGGGGATGGTCAAGGACCGCAGAGGAGATAGGGGCTATTTCTAGGGGTAGATGGCTATTTGGATTTTTCAATAATGATGTGGATATTACAGTGTAGTAGACATGACATTTTAATCAGCGTTTTCAGACTTTGATACGTCAGAGACTTGTTGACCCTCCCAGGGCTGGCCAGTTTCTAGAAACAGGAAGACATCCATTTGAAAATAATACCTTCCCTATGCAAACCAACCAACTGGTCCATGGTCCACATCCCAGATCCCCCACTTCGTAGGCCCATCATGCTCTGTGTTGCTGTTCCCCTTCTCTAGGTCCCTAGCATCAGAATCTAGGGAAAATCTGAATAATGAAGAATGAATTATCCCAGCTAGCTGATCCTGGGCTCCCTTACCCCACCCGACCACTTCCTTTCTTTGGAAATCACAGTGTAGATCAACACCATGAGCTTCCCTTCCCCGCTCTGTCCCCTGTCCCTTGTCCCCTGTCCTACTCAGTGTGATAACCTGCAGTCTTTCCAAGGGTCCAGGGCTTCCTTTGTGATGGTCCTTTCCATGTCTTTGCATGGTTAAAACAAACCCCAGATAGCCTAAAAACAGAAAGTCACTGGACGCAAAGAGACGCAGGGAGAGGATCACTAGAAGGACAGAGTAAGGACTTGCGTAGTACACACCTCCATAAAAGCAATAAGAACAACAGAGAAATTACTGAAATTAGTCCTTCCCTTTAGGCCAGTCTAATCACCAGAACCTGCAGACCGACGATAGGAAGAGTGAGACTGGTGTCTTTTAAACTGGACCCAGCCCCGTTCGTCCTCCCAATGTTGAACACTAATAACTTTAAAGCTGCTGGAGGAAGTAGGCTGGGTCTGACATTGCTCCATCCCTACCTGCCTAGGCTCTGCTCTTATTCACAAGGAAGTTATGATTTGATGACCCCAGTGTGTTAAAAAAAATCAGTAGCATTGTTTGGGTGTCACCTCTGTGAGGGGCTGTACCACAGTTGTGAACAAAAGCCTGGCCAGAAACTTAAAAAGCGAATTTAGGGAACACAATTTCTTATGCAGCTTTGAAAAAAAAGTTTTATTTTTCTCTGAGGTTTCTGGAGGTAATGCACAAGATGGGAAGTATGCATGTGTCCAAGAAGGAGGACAGCCTCTCACCTCTGACTGATCTTGAGAGCCTATAGTAGCAGAATGTGTATGACAAGGGAGTGGTTTTTTTTTATTTGTTAAAACTTTAGTTGGAGTATGTACATTGTAATAGGCCTGGGTTGCACAGGAACATTTTTTAAGTATGCAGTGTACCTGGGCAGAGATCATTAGCACGAGGTGAATGGCTTACTAGTTCAAGCCACTAAAGAAATTCTCTGGGCAGCATTTTCTGAGCAGTTAACTAATCAGGCAGAGATTTCAATGGCTTCTCATTAAAAAAAGGAATAAAGACCTTACAGAGTTAGTCTAGGAAAGTCCAGGAAAACAAAACAACTTCTCAGCAAAAACTGAACCCCAGTGTGGGTGATAATCTTATTTCTAGAGTTATCACATTATATTACCTAAATTTACAGTTTTCGGAAAATATACAAGACCCAAAAATAAGCAGGAGCCATAGCAGCTATGCACAGAAATAAAACAAACAAGAAGGCAGTTCTGGAGGAGTCCTGGATGTTAGTGGGACGAGACAAAGACTCTAAATTAGTAAGAGCTATGTTCGCAGAACGAAGAGACACTGTCTATAAGTAATTAAGAAAGAGAAGGGGGACTACATTTTGATAACTAGAAAAAACCAACAAGGAAAACCCAAATGCATATTTCTATATAGACAGACACATGTCCACACAAGCTCACACAGAGATTTAGTGAGACCTGCACTCGGGAAGCACAGAAAATGGAGTGAAGACACTCATGAGAAGAGCTTAGCAGTGAATATTTGAACTATCAGAACAAAAACAATGAGCAAATGTTTGATTATATCCATTGAGATTACACAGTCCAAGGGAAAGACGGGGCGGGGGGTTGGAGATGAACAGACACCTCTTTGACGGGGAGGACCTGGCCAGTGTGTGCCCACTGGAGTTCTGAGAAGAGAGGGAAAGGGAGAAGCAAGTCATGATCTGATGTATAGAAGTGAGAATGCAGTGAGAGCAAATTCCTGCTCCCTAAAAAATGAGAAAATTAGTTCCATGGGCTGTAATGGAAGGGCACTGCCCGTCAGTTACTTGAATCCACATGAAAAAACTAAAGGCTATGTGGGTGTATATAATGATGATGTAAATGTTCAGTTTGTTACTCTGTCTCCCTTATGTGACTCAAAATAGGATGAGCACAACACCTGCAGACTTGGGTTGATGGGTGACAATGTATAAAGATGATTTACATGGCAGTTCTAGCAGAAATGAAGAAAAGGGAGTGGAACGCCCTGGGACAGGTGACATTCTACTGGAATTGAGTTAATATTAAGTAACTAGGTTGTTTTAAGTTAGAGTTCTAATGTTCTGAGCAACTACAAAGAAAAAAATTAAAATATCAATGTAATACATTATAGGGACAAAAACTTGAGACAACAGGTGGAAAAAATGGCAGAACTTTAATGATTGTATTAAGTGAAGATTGATTAAACATGATAAAAAATGTAGGGACTTACAAAAGAGATAAAAACCACAAAAGAGATAAAAACCACGGTCTAAGCTACTCAACAGATACATTTTATATAATATGAACTTGTTATTCTTACTGAGATACAGTGTGCTATGGAGCTTAGGCCAACTCCAAACTTTCCGTCATCCTACTTCAGATGCTGAAGTGCTAGAATCACAAGCATGCGCCATCATGCCTAGCTCAGAATTTTAGATTCAACATCATAAGCAGACAGAATTAATAAGAAAGATTTGCCAGAAAAACAGCAATGAAAAGATTGTCAGTGTGTCTCCATCTACATCAATAACAAAGAAAATACACTTTAAAAACTGTCACATGAGGCTAGAGAGCTGAGCTCCATGGGTAATGTGCTTGCTATGTAAGTGTGAGGACTCAAGTTCAAATCCCCAGCACCAAATGCTGCTGGACACAGAAGACTTTCCATACTCACAGTGTGCATGAAGCAGAGATGGGATTCCTGGAGCAATCTGGCTTCTAGACCAGCCAAATCGGTAAGTACTGGGTTCAAGAGTTATGTTCTTCATACATATGTATGCATGTGCATGCATTTGCACATACATGTGTCCATATATATTCCAAGCATGCACACATGCAAACACACCACACTTACATTAAAAAAAAATATATATATATATATTAAAACTATGAAAGAAAGCCATTTGTCTCATAATATCAGGAAGTTATAGGAATTATAAATATGTACCCAAAACAAAGAACCAAAATAACATGAACCAACTGACATAATTTAAGAGAAAGATAGACAAATATAATAATATTAAATAATAATAATAATAATAATAATAATAATAATAAATCTCTGTGTCTAACTTTTAATAACAGATACACTAATTAGACCAAAGATTAATAAGGAAATAGAGACCTGAGCAATACTGAATGCTATTCTAGACATAATAGACATTGATAGGACATCCCATTTGGCTAAGGCAAGGCACACTTTCTCAAGTTCACAGCACTATTCTCTAGAATAGGTCATACATTTGGGCATAAAACAAGCCTTGACAAATGTAACGGTATTGAAATAATACATATTATGTTTTCCAATTACTATGGAATTACATGCAAAACCAGTAACAGAAGGAAATCACAAATATGTGAAAATTACAAAATCCTAAATGACCAATGGATCAAAAAAGGAATCACATGGGAAATTAGAAAATATTTTTAGTTGAAAGAGAATTAAATCACAGCATTCAAAACTTATGGCAGGCAGCAGAAACTGTGCTTCGAGGGAAATGCAGCTATAAACATACATAATTAAAACAAAATAAGGTCTTAAATCAGTAAGCTAAATGTCTACCTTAAGAAACTAGGAGGGAAAGGAGAGACTAAATTCAGAGCATGTAGAGGGAGGGCGACAGTAAACAATAGAGCAGAAGTAAATGAAACTGAGGAATAAGAATAGACTAGCTTGAGATGAGAGCTGGCTGGAAAGTTACACAGCAATGATGCAATTTGGATACAAACTATCTCCCTATGTATTTGAACACTTGGTTCACAGCTGGAGGTCCTGTTTTGGATGGTTGTGGAACCCATGGAGCCTCACAGAAGGAAGCGGGTCACTGGGAGTGGTCTTTGAGCTTTGATAGTTCAGCTCCACCCCCTGTCAGCTTCCTGCTCCCCAACAATAGCTAGATACCCTGTGACCTACTGCTTTATGCTACTGAAGCCATGGATTCTTTGCAATAACGGACTGTATTCACTCGAACTGTAAGCCAAATGAACCCTTCTTCCTCAAAGTCACTTCTTATCAGGTATTTGGTCAGCTAGCACACTTGTGGGTGTGTCTGTGTGGGTGTTTCCAGATACGATGGCAAGAACTGAGGGGGAAGAGCCACCCGAATATGGAAATCAGTGTCTAGTAAGGTGGGGTTCCCAACAAAGTGCAGAAGGAGAAACTTACATGCGTAAGCCCGAGGTTTTACCCTGGATATAACTACACATTCTTCAGCCTTTGAGCAGACTCACACCAGTGACTTCCCAGGGTATGGGGGACCAGCCCCCACCTTTTCCAGGGTTTCTGTGAGGAGGAGAGAGGAATAAGGAACTTGTAGATGGAATGATAGGCCTAGCCAAGAAGAGGAAAAAAGACAGAAACACAGGATAGCTTTGGGAGGACCTGGATCAATACCCAATGGCCCAGAACTTTATTCAAAAGGGATATATATATATATGTGTGTGTGTGTATGTATATATATATATATATATATATATATATATATACACAATGCCACAGGGAGAGCCA
>CABHPR010149594.1:5549-43751 GCA_902168415.1 Peromyscus melanophrys | reverse complement strand
GAGTTCTGCCAGTGTGTACGTTTCCTCGCCTTTAAAGGGGAGAAAACCGTATTTACATCCCAACAAATATTTTAAGATTAAAATGACATGGCACATGGGAGAGCTGTTGCCTTCAAAGTAGAATCCAACAGTTCCAGGTGACACCAAGTCTGGAGTCAGGGAGGGCCCCTTTCTGTTGCTAGCCCCTGTTTCCTCACCCTGTGATCTTGAGGCAGCTACCTGAATGCTTTCAGGTTCAAATGAGGTACTATCAGGTAAAGCGTATAATATTGTGTTAACCTCAAGACACGTGTGTGTGTGTGTGTGTGTGTGTGTGTGTGTGTGTGTGTGTGTGTGTGTGTTTTGTTTTTGAGTTTTTGTAACTAGTTTGGTTGAGTTCACATTCCATATAGTTCATTCATTTAGAATGTACATGCTAAAGTTTTTAGTATACCCATGTGTATGTATGGCTATCAACATGGTCAAATGGAGGACATTTTCACCACCTTAAAAAGAAAGGCTCCATTGTTTACCCATTGGCTTTCCATCTCCCTATCCCTGAACTCTAGTCCTAAGCAAGGCCTGCTCTACTTCCTGTCTCTATGGATTAATGTTTCTGGACAAGCCATGCGAATGGACTAATAATATACAGCTGTGTGCATTGGTTCTTTCACTTAAAATAGTGTTCTCAAGATTGGTCATGCTACAATAAGTATCACAGCTTTAATCCTTTATCTGGCCAAATAATATTCCAATGTGTGGATATACCATGTTTTGTTTGTTTGTTTGTTTTTGGTTTTTAGGGTTTTTTGTTGTTGCTGCTGTTGTTCATTCTCTATGATTCTTCAATATGTTAACAATCACTTGTATATTTCCATTTTTTTTGGCTATGGGGAGAAATACTGCATAATCATTTGTACAAGAGCTTTCTAAAATTTATACTTGTGGGCTGAAGTGAGTACAGCCATGGGATGTTCTTCCAGAGCACCCAGGTTTGATTCTAGAATCCACATGTTCACAACCATCCGTAACTCAGTTCCTGTGGGTCTGATACCATCTTCTGGTTTCTATGTGCATTAAGTACACACATGTTACACAAACATACATCTAGCCAAAACACCAACATACATAATAAAATAATTTTAAAAAGAAAAGTTCTAAAAAGTAAGAGAGATAGCATAGTGGGTAAAATCTATGTTCATTGACTTCACACACGTGAACTAGCTCTATTATGTAGAAAAATTTTGTAATAATTTTGCATTTTCCCATCTGGCAGTTCCCAAATAACCACTCAGAGGCTTAATATTACTTATAAATGTTTGGCCAGTAGCTCAGGCTTATTACTAACTAGCTCTTACACTTAAATTAACCCATAATTCTTATCTATGTTTAGCCACATGGCTTGATACCTTTTCTCAATATGGCATTCTCATCTTGCTTCCTCTGCATTTGCCTGGCCACTCCGTGATCTGCCCTTCTTCTTCCCAGCATTCTCAGTTTGACTTTCTCGCCTAACTTCCTGCCTAGCTACTGGTCTGTCAGCTTTTTATTAACCAATGAGAGTAATACATATTCATAGTGTAGAAAAGGATTGTTCCACAGCATAATGTTACATGGGACAATTTAATGAACCAACAAACTGCTTTCCAAAGGGTTGTACAATCTCATATTTTTACCAACAACACACGAAATTTTATTTTTTCCACATTGTTGCTTGATTCCATTCCATTTGTCTTTCATTTTCTTGGTAATATCCTTTATTTTATTATTTTTGTTGTTGTATTTTTGTTTTTATGACAAAATCTCACCTTGTAGTCCAGAGTAACCTCTAACTCACAGGCTTCCTGTTTCAGGCTCCCCTAATGCTGGTGCTATGGGCAGGCGTCACCACTTCCAGATTCACAATGTTCTTTGAAGCACAAATATTTTTATTTTTGCTAGGTGTGGTGGTACACACCTTTAATCCTAAGATTTGGGAGGTAGAGGCAGGAGGATCTCTGATTTCAAGGCCAGCCAGGTCTATAGCCAGTTCCAGGATATCCAGAGATACACATTGAGAACTTGTCTCAAAAACACAACAAAACATTTCTTTTTACTACAAAGCCAGGCTCCCCTGGAATTCTCTGTCCTCGTACCTCAGTCTCCTTCCTCACCCTCCCAAATTCTGGGATTATAGACACATTCGCCACCATGCCCATTTGTTTTCAATCTGTTTGGGAGGAGTTCTGTGTTTTCAATCTTGATGGAGTGCAGTTGATCTATTTTTTTCCTTTGCTGCTCATGCTTCCATGTTATATAAGAATTCTTTGCCAAACACAGTCATGAAGGTTTGCACTACATTTTCTTCTAAGTGTCTAACAGTTTTAGCACTTACCCTCAAATCACTGCTCTGTTTTGAGTTAATTTTTAAAGATGCTATATGGTCCAATTTGATTCTTTTTCCATGTGTATACCCAGTTTTTCCAGCACTGTTTGCTGAAAAGATTATTCTTTCTCCATGCAATGGTGTGGACACCCTTTGGAAAACAGTTGGCAATAGATGCATGAGCTCTCTTTCTGTCCCAGTCCCCCTTATACTTGTCTGTTCCAGTATGAGTGGGCTTGCTTGGCCTTGCTTTGTGGTTAAGCTTTCAAACTAGGAAATGTGGTGAGTCTTCCTGCTTCACTGTTTTTCATGATTGTTTTTGTTATTCTGAATCATTTCCATTTCCTTTGTGAAACTTAGAAGAAGCTTGTCAATTTCTGTTAGGAAGTAAGTCAGCTGGTATCTCAGGAGATGGAACCACACAGTTAGTGAGGATGACTGGTATTTGTAGTGATGGCTGCTCTTGGGATGGGCTGACACCAATCTACCAAGCAAATGTTTCTTAATGGTCCTGACAATGATAAAGTTGGACACATCTTGACCCGGACAGAACCTCTGTGTCTGTAACCCTGAACAGGAGAAGCAGACTTGGTTTCCTCACCAAAATCTAAAGAGGAAGTGGCTTAAGGGCTTACCTGGCCAGAATTTATTTTGTCATCATTTACCATTATTTTCATTCGGCTCAGAGTGGTTTCTCATTTTCCTCACACTTTCCTCCTTGATTCACTCATTATTTGAGAATGTCTCATTTAATTTCCACATACCTGTGAATTTCTCAAATTTTTCTTGCTATCAATTTTAATCTCATCACATTGTGGTTGGAGAATGCATTCTGTATTTTATTACCTTTTATATTCACTGAGGTTTGTTTTATGAACCAGGATGCATTTTATCTCCAGCAATGTCTCTTGTGTACTTAAGAATACATAATCAGTTGCTGCTCCATGGGTGTTCCACGGATGTCTAAGATGTTTCTTGGTACTGTTCTCAAGTCTTCTGTTTCCTCCATGCTGAGTTTATCTGTCAGTCATTGAAAATGGGATACTGAAGACCCAGTTACTGTTGCATAGCTAGTTCCTCTAAACTGAAACATGACCTTACTAGAAGGAGGCTCATGGGGCCTGGAAGCTGACTGTCCAGCCTAGTTCTGCCAAGGCTATGCCATTTGGAAAGCTCTTCCATTTTGGTTGAACTGTGACAAGTCCAACAACTACAATCATTTGGTTTCTAGAAGTAAATTAACACCTTTCTCTAGATTCTTGCCTTTTCTGCCCTGTAGATTCTAAGCAACGACCAGCCAGGAAGGCTATTTATGGATCACATGACATCCTTTAACAAAGTAAACACTGACTACCCCTACCAATGGTAGATCCCTTTCTACCCCCTTAACTACCCCAGTTATAAGGGAGTGTGGGCTCTGTTTCTTACAGAGATCCTCTCTGCAGGTTCCTCCTCCAAATAAAAGCTCATGCTACCTTAAGTCCCTCACCCTCGTCTGTCTTTCCTTCTCAATGCCCTGTCATCAATGAAATTTAACAAGACTCGTAAGTCCTGTCCCCAAGGTTGCATAAACAGTAGACAAATGCTGGCACAGAGAGACTCTGTAGTTCAAATGTAGGGGGCTCCAAGGATGAAGCTTCCATGAGTCATCATCTGTGAACTTTTGAGTGATACAAATGCTGAGTCACCCATGCTCCTGTAGGTGACTTGCTGGCCCACCAAGGTAGATAAAACTTGTTTCTTCAGTCTGTTGTCAACACTGTAGGTCAAACAGACATTTGTTCATGTGTCACCAAAAGGTCATGTCACTGTTGTCAATTTCTCTCTTACTTTGTTAGTTTTCCCTCATGTATTTTTGAATCTTTTAAGTATATACATAATTATTGCTGTGCCACTGTGACTAAAATGTGTATCAGTCCTCTTTTGTTGTCTTAAAGTCAAATTTAACTAATGTAAAGATGGCCACTGCAGTTCTTTTAATGGAGTACATGAAACATGTTCCTCTACTGTTGGTTGTTTTTTTTCTTTTGGGGGGCCCACCACCCAGCTCCCAAATAAATCACACACGAAGGCTTATTCTTAATTATGAATGTCTGGCCTTAGCTTGGTTTGTTTCTTGCTAGCTTTCTTTAACTTAAATTATCCTGTCTACCTTTTGCCTCTAGGCTTTCCCCATTCTCTTACTTCTGTAAATCTTACTCTTACTCAGTGGCTTGCTGGGTAGCCAGGTGGCTGGTCCCTGGAGTCCTCCTCCCTCTCTGGCTACTTCTTCCCTCTTTTCTCCCAGATTTCTCCTTCTATACATTCTCTCTGCCTGTCAGCCCCTCCTACTCCTCTCTCCTGCCTCACCATTGGCCATTCAGTTCTTAATTAGACCATCTAGACCATTTTAGACAGGCACGGTAACACAGCTTCACAGAGTTAAACAAACACAGCATAAACAAAAGTAACACACCTGAAGATAATATTCTACAACACTTTACAGCTCCGCTTGGACCCCTTTGTACCTTTTCACCTGAAGTCTGTCTCCTGTGAACAGTTTCTACTCTGGCCCTGCTTTTGTCTTTGAGCTTGGCTGTCTCTTCCTTGTGACCAGACGATCTAACACTCTCACAACTCTCACCTTTGATGTCGTTATTGACAGAGTTGGACTTCCACACTCTCTCTATTTTTTCAATTCTTTTCTTTCTTTCTCATTCTTGCTGCGTTTACTAGTCTGTTTCTGTTACCATGACGCCTCATCCGAGGCTGTGGACTTCATAAAGGGAAGGAGATGCTCAGTTCATAGTCCAGGAAGGTCAGGGGATTTGAGTGGGTACAACAGGAAGACAGAGTGTGGCAGCTATCTCAGAACTACACTAATTCCTTCCAAGACCATACCCCAATAACCCGCTACCCTGCATGAGGCTCCACCTAAGGCAAAAAGCCACCGTCAAACCATTGTGCTCCTCTATTGCTCCTTCATCGCTTCCTTTCATAATAAATATTTTCAGCTGCGGTATTTTATTTTAATGATGTTACTACCTTTTTACTTTAAAATCTGATGGGACTGAGGTTTTCCTTGTATGTCCTAACAAGTATAGATAGACATGGCAGTGACACTGGTTGGCTCTGCCCTTCTCTTTCCTGGCAAGCCCCAGCTGGCTCACTGCTTTCCTATTTTCGTCGCTGACACGGGGCACAGCAGGTGAGTGCTCATAGCCAGGATCTCCTGTTGACGGCCTCACCACAGACAGTCTCTACTGCTTCCAGGTGCACCTTCAGGCTTCAGTTTCTCCACGCTCTGCTATAAACTAAGCTGGTTGTTTTGGAAAGGAATTTAGTGCCGCCCATTCT
Organism: Peromyscus melanophrys; assembly: GCA_902168415.1. NCBI lineage: Eukaryota > Metazoa > Chordata > Mammalia > Rodentia > Cricetidae > Peromyscus > Peromyscus melanophrys. The sequence goes on along the minus strand of CABHPR010149594.1, from coordinate 38,071 downwards.
TGCTTTTTCTGCCAAATAGGACTTCTAAGCCAGGTTTCTGGAGCTGAGAGAGGGGCCAATGGCAAACTCTGAGGCCTCTGGGATACTGTCTGTGAGTTTGATGGACTGGTGGAGAGTAAGAGGGGAGTAGTTGGAGCTCCTCTCAGATTAGGGCTTCTAGCACAGGACCACTGCCCGATGAGGGCAAGGACCCTGGCATCCCTGGCATGCTACATCTGTAGCACAGCCTTGTCCCCAGGTCAGGCTTGGGTGGAAGAAGAGAGACTCCCCTTGGATCTAGTTTCAGTAACAGATAGCTAGGAGCGGGGCCAGAAATGCTCAGGCTCTGCTCTTCTCCAAAGAAAAGCCCTCTGTGGACACTGGACGAAGAGACCATGTTCCTGGCTACGGCCCTGAAGAATGGCTTCTTACTGAGTGGGGACAGACGAGGGTGAAATGACCGAATTGTCTTGGCTCAGGCGTCACACTCACACCTGTCTTACCAGGTTTTCATAGATTTCTCTGTAATAAATCTTCCTTTGTTTTTTTTACTCAGGTCCATTTCCAAGGGCTTTAAACGGATGCCTATTTAGTAGAAGGTACTTAATAAATGTTCATTAACCCTCCCATAGCTGCGCTTTCTCACAAAAGACTGAAAGGTCTCTTATTGCCAACAGTTATTTTAACGTTTTGGAGTCATTCTCTGCCCTAGACATTTACACCTTTGCTCCACTGGTTTCTTTTGATACACGGAGACTTTGCCTCTTCCTGGAGAGTATCTGGCAATGTAGGACACACTAACAGAGAATGAGGAAGGAAATCCTAAAACCATCCTCTTCCTATGACCCAGGACTGATACACCCTCTTTATGTATTATTCACCACTTCAGAATATTTCTAAATAATGGCTGTGTGCTGCTCCTGGGTCCTCTTGGGCAATGTTGGTCAGCCATTTTTTTCCCCAACAGCCAAACCTCAAGAAGTCTGAACCATGAGAACTTTCTAGAAGACCCTTGTGCCTATTCTACTATCACTGGATTCTTCTACACATGACGCGACCCCCCCCCCCCCACAATTCGGGGGTTTGTCAATCTTGTATCAATACCTCAGCATTCTACTTTGGTCTTGTGCCCTGTAGCTTAGTGGCCCTAAGCCCTGATTTCACTCCAGTATTCATATTTGCTCTCTGCACAACCATAGGGACCTCTGGCTACTTTGCCAAAAGATGAGCAACAATAGAGAGAAAGTCAAGTTAGCTTCGCGACATCCAGCCTTCAGGGCTGTCCTTGGGCCCTGCAATGTCCTCAACTGTGCCACAGTGAATACTATCTTTCTTATTTCTGGTTCTGAAAACTCACCAGACATTTTTTTTAACTGCAAACTATCATAAGCACTATCTGAGATTATAGACTATTAACTTGAGTTCCCCCACAGACTTAAATTTAGGAGGTATTATAAATGGAGAAAAAGAAAACAGGAGTAAGGTGTACCTGATAGAGATATACAGTCCTCTAAAACAAACGCCACTCAGAGAATGAAAAGGGAGAGAGGAAGAAATGCCACAAACAGAGAAAGGATGTATTGTAGTAGACAGAAAGCTAAAATTAAAAAAAAAAACAGAAACTTCCAGAATTTTATGATAACTTAAAAAAAATATTTCAAGGCAATACCTCCTGCCAGACCGAAATGAAGTTCTTTGTAATATAGACTGCATGGTAGCTGATCTGTATTTATGACTTTTATCTTTATGAATTCATTGAGTTCATGGGGACAAAGGCTGGACTCATCTTGGCATTATCACGCTTCTTATCACGCTTCTCTTCATGAAGAGAAATGTCAGAATCAATAATAAAGACAAGGTACCCTCCACAGGCACACACTCCTTTTTCTATTTTATTGTACAATTACAATTTAAAATCCTGTCTAGTTTTTTTATGTCCCAATTAATAAAAAAATGGGGGAAATATCTTCATTTTTATTTAAAGATAATAGGGTTATGGATATTTTAGATTATTCCTGTTTGGCATTGGAAAATAAATTTTGAACTTTTATATGCACTTGGGTATCTTTGCAATTCCATAGCAAGTGAAATATAGAGGTCATGTTATGGAGATCCACTCAGGAGGAGTTAATCACATCTCCATATTTTACCTCTGCTTCTCTGATCAGCGCTATTCTGCATTTCATTCTGAATCTGTGGAAGTTTTCATCATCTTTGGGTCTTAGGCAAGCACATTTGCCTTTCTAACCTTCTTGTCTGTCAAGCTCCATCTTCCCTGGGCTTGGCGGGGGCGGGGGGGGGGGGGGGAAAGAGAGTGTTCACATGTGTATGTGTGTATACCCATGTATATGAATGTGTGTATATGAATGTGTGTGTGTGTGTGTGTGTGTGTGTGTGTGTGCATGCACACACACTGTGAAAAGATGTTTGCAGTAGTTGGGAGTACAATCCTCGAATATCTTTGCTTCTAGTTTCTGCAGGCTGCCCATGTAATCAGCAGACATGACACATGCAGAAAAGAACTCCAAGTACTGAGAACCACAGGGAGAAAGCTTCAAGTTTTTCTAGGAAGGAATAATGGGTCACTGGTCCCCAAACTGTTTGGTGGTATGCGGAAAACTGTTCTCATGTGTACCACATTCCCATTCTGGTTATGTGTGTATTCTGTGTAATGTATAGTTCACATCATGTATAGTCATGGATGCGCCTTATCATTGTGAGAGAAATGGGTGGATTAGGCACAGGTGATCAGCATGGAATGGCAGAATCCTTTACCACGGAACTGAGTTTGTAGAAACCATGTCACTGAGTCACTGTGCCACCCACCTGACTCTCTCACTCTTCATCAGTAACCCAAATCAGAGGAGTCGCTCATTGGTATGAGTCGCAATGAAAGTTAATATCCAACTCCAAAGCCACTCTCTGAAGGACATCTTCTACTGTTCAGTGTGACATTAACAACTGTCACGACCTCAAAACAAACTGAATATCATTCTTCAGTTTGCTTTTCCTGCCAATCGTGTCTTGCTCTAATTTTTCCAGGCTGTTCCCCTAAATCATATTCTTTTTGTAGGCAGAAGGTCTCTCTCTAAGATTATCATGTGCAGTGTCCATCCTAGCTGGGATTGCGTGACAGGCCCACTGACTCATGGTGTGAACGAGGGCTCACCCGAGCAGAAGGCTGATTCGCTTTTCCCTTTGCTCCTGGGCCTCCAGGAGAGATGCAGTGATGTGCAGCGTATGTTTCCAGGGATTTGAAATTGATGCTCACAACTCAGATAGGAGCAAAAGATGAAAAACAAAAGGCCTGGAAAGCATAAAAGGATCTGGAGGAAACTCAGGCTGTAAAGGAGAGAGGCAGGTAGGAGCATCCTGCCTCCAGGAGAGCCTAGAGAAGCAATAGAGAGTAAGGGAGGCACTATCAGGGGTGTACTTGGACATTGAACCAGCCAGCAGGGGTACAGCGAACAAGGCTGAGATTTTATTTTAATAGCTCATTGAGCAAACAGTTCATTGAATTAGACTTGCAAAATGAACACCATATATCACATTGTAATAAGGAAGAAAATGAATGTATTAGAGCTAAGATTGGATTTATGAGATGAAGGAAGAAATGCTTAAGATTGAGGGCACTGGATAGCTCAGAGAGACGGGAAATGAATCAGTGTCTCTTGGCTTCATCGCTCTCAGAGACTTCCACATGAAGTCAAGGTGGTCAATGTTTTAAATAATGTTCCAGCTGATTACAAATGTGGGGATATTAGTTGCCATCTTTGTTCCAAACAGTGTGCATCATACACAGTAGATCCCATGTGGACAAAAAGAAAAGGAGCCTGTACTGGCCGGACTGGGGAATGTGAGGGGTACTCCATCTCAAATGCCAGCTGCTCTGATGTGGATGTGTCTCCCAGGCAGCAAACATCACGACCAAATGCAACTCAAGATTGAAAGAGTTTACTTCAGTTTACATTTCCAGGTCACAGTTCATCACTAAGAGAAGTCAGGGCAGGAACTGAAACAGAAACCACTGAGGAACATGCTCCACAGAGGAGCTTGCTTTGTGGTTCATGATTAGCTAACTTACTTACTTTTTAAAAATTATTCTCTCATAAAATACATCCCATCCACAGCCTCCCCAGCTTTATTCCTCCAAGTCTCCCACACACACACATCCCCCTCTCTCCCCCAGATCCACTCTTCCTCTATTTCCCTTCAGAGAAGAGCAGGCCTCCCAGGGATGTCAACCAAACATGTCATAACAAGTTACAGTAAGAGTAGGCACAAGCCCTCCTATCAAGACTCGATGAGGCAACCCAGTAATAGGAAAGGGTTCCCAAGATCAGGCAAAGGAGTCAAAGACACCCCCACTCCCACTGTTAGGACTCTTACAAGAACACCAGGCTATACAACCGTAACATAGATTCAGCTAGCTTTCTTACACAGCCCAGGCCCATATGCCTGGGGATGGTGCTGCCCACAGTGGACTGTACTATCTCTCATCAATTAACAGTCAAGAGAGTCTTTCACAGTCATGGCTGTAGGCCAATCAGACTGAGACAATGCTTCCAATGAGACTCCTTCTTCCCCGGTGATTATATCAAGTAGACAATAACTAACCAGCAGTCTCCAACCCACATCACTGGTGGGAGGCTTACCAACCTCTAAGAAGGGGGTGTAGTTAGAAACACTCCTGTCATATGGAGGCATCCTAGAGGGTGGTAGTAGAGCCCTAGACCCTCCGTCTCCTTTGCTTACTGGCTGCTCTGATCTGAGGTTTGCTCTGCCCCATGCTCTGTGCCACAGCATGTGGCCTCTCTATAGACTCCAGTGACTGAAACCTGCACAACTGCCAGCCCAGATCAATCTAAGTTCAAGGATTTTCTTTACACAAAACTAATCAGCACACCGACTGACTTGACATCCTTCCACATGGAAGGTTATATCTCCTGGTTTGTGAAGAATTTCCTTTTCGTGTTACCAAAAAAGGATAGGCAGTAGGAGGACAAATGCAAGGAGTTCTCTTAACCCAGCATAGGGAGGTTTCCGGGGGCTTAGGAATGGTCCCAAGTGTTCAATGCCTTTTTCTTTGGCTTGAAGAGATCATTGTCCTAGCCCTCATGTAAAGGATACTTTATAGAAAAACCCCGGCAGTTCGTGTTTAAATGTCATAATCAGATCTATGTTGTCATGCCCCTACCCTAGAAGATACCCATAGGTGACTTTTGGCAAAGCTATGAAACATCGCTGGTTGTCACATGGGGAAGGGAGCTTCCGACACTTGCTGTGCAGAGGCCAGGCATGCTGACCACTCTGGTGATACATGGAATGGCCCCAGGCAGAAAGAACTGTCAAAATGTCAAGGCTGAGAAACTTTGGTAAACCACAGAGTCATGTCAGTGGGTGCACCCTTTCATCCCTCATGGAATATTTAGCAATTCTTTCCTGCGTTGTATCTCAGGCACCACAATACAAAAAGGAGACAGCATCGTTGTCTCTAAGGGTTCTCCACTTTAAACAAGACAACACATATCTGCTGTCAACTTTCAGAGCAAAGCAACATTATCCCAGGGTAGACCAGGAGAGCCTCAAGAAACAGCTGTTCTGTTAGATGGATGGGGGAGGGGAGGGGAAGGGAGGTACAGCAGGTATAGGGCTTTGTAGCTGCTTTCTGTCCATCCATTTGTCTTTACACCATCTTAAAGCAAAAGAAAGCTACTCAGAGTTTTTGAGGCTCTAAATGACACAGTTAGAAACACAAGGGGGACATTCTGCTGGCAGCAGTGAAGGCGGGGTGTCTCACAGCACTGCTTACACAGCCACCTGGTGCCAGGGCAGACACACACGCTGTCCACAGCCTTGGGCAGTGGTTCTCATTAACCTGCCTGATGGCTGAGTCTCCCTGTCCCAGATGCCCATCTTGCTGCTAATCACTCACATCCTTCCTTGTGTTTACGGCTGCATCTTTACGACTATTTTTGAGCAATGACTCTAAGTACTCTTAATGACAGTTAATTCTGGGTCTCATGGACATTAGAATCACCTGGGGATGGTGGGGCTGGGGATACAGAGGGAAGGGGCGACCAGGGGGTGATGGATGTGTTCATTATCTTGACTATGCTAATGGTTTTTACATTGTGGGCATGTGCCAAAGCTTATATATTGTATATTTTATTTTATATAATTTTATGTTTGAGATTGAACCAAGGGCTTTTTTGGATGAAGCTTGCACTCTACCACTGAGTTATACCCTACCCTCACAACCTGAGTATTTTAAATAGGTAGAATTTATGTATGTCAGCTATTCATTTATAATTGTATAACATTTAATCATTTTAAAACTTTTAACAGTTCCGAACATTTTGTATTGAACACTGTGTATTGAATCCTCTTAACAAGCCAATGAGTGAGATGCTGTCATTAGGTGCATTTACAACAGGATAGCCTAGGGTAAAGGAAAGTTAGTCAGCCCAGCACAGGATTCAGAATGTGAACCCAGCTGTCTGGATCTACAATGTGTGCTGAACCACTGCTTGAATTCATTTCAGTATCAGTGGCCTCTTTCCTTGACCACAAGGAAAGGGAAACAAGAGTACCCACTGACCCTTGATACTAGTCTGCATATTATATCCTATGGGATTTAGCAATTTGACAAGATGCCAACCACAGAACCACAGGCTACCCTGAGACTAAGGTAAAGTGAACCAGAGCAAGGCTACTCCATCCTATTACCTAAGAACTGATGAAAATAAGGCAGCTTTATTATCTACAAAACACCAAAGAGCCCCTCTCCAGAGCAAAATAAGTGACTGCTACGTCTTTACCAGTTACCTCTCCATCTTCCTTCTTGTCTTCTCTTCCTTTTTTGTAAGATTTATTGAACAACGCAGTCAGAAGTGTCCCACTGACAATTCTTTTTTTTTTTTTTTTTTTTGGTTTTTCGAGACAGGGTTTCTCTGTGTAGCTTTGCGCCTTTCCTGGAGCTCACTTGGTAGCCCAGGCTAGCCTCGAACTCACAGAGATCCGCCTGGCTCTGCCTCCCGAGTGCTGGGATTAAAGGCGTGCGCCACCAACGCCCGGCCCCCCACTGACAATTCTTAACTCAGAGTGGGTCCTCCATCCTCAGACTGCCTCAAATCCCTAACCAAAGCCTTGCATGCTGTAATAGGCCCTAGTACCATCTCACCCAGATACCTTATGATCTTCCATGAAACATGCAATAAAGCCAATGTGTCCACTGCAGTCTGTTCCCATGGGCAAGGGTGGTCAGCAGCCCTGCCATGCCAGCTATCTGTTCTTACCAATCTTGTCTCTCTCCTCTCCTTTCCCTATTTTCTTAATGCTTCTCTGCCTTTTATTTCCTTTTCTTGGGTCTTCCAGGGATTTCTACCTCTTGGTCTTCAAGTCTGTGTAATTCCCTCCCATAGTAATTTTCATCTAAAAAACAGAACATGCCATGGAACCTACACATAGGAAGGTTCTCAGAGTAGATTACAATGTGACCCTTGCTCCTTTCTTCTGACCTACGTACGTGTCCTTTTTTTTTGTTGTTGGCTCTGATGGAGCCAGCACCCATATTGCAAACTGCTCTATGAAGAAGTCCATAGAAAGTGGCTTTCTGAATTAGTCTGTTTTGTTTCTGTTGCTGTGACAGACTACGACCAAAAGAAACCTGGGAAGAAAGGGCTTTATTTGGATTACACCTTCTGATCACAGTCCATAATTGAGTAAAGCTTAGGCAGGACTTTAAGTGGGGCCAGGGACCTGGAGGCAGGAACTGAAGGATGGACCATGGAAGAGTGCTGCTTGCTGGCTTGCTCAACTTGCTTTATGACACACTCTAGGGACCACTTGCTCAGGGATGGGACTGCTTACATTGGGCTGGGTCCTCTCCCATCAATCATTAATCATGAATACCCACCCCCTAGACTTGTCTATGGATCGATCTGATGGAGACATTTTCTCTACTGAACTTTTATCTTCTAGTGTGTGTCAAGTTGACAAGACAAACACACACACAGCCATCGGGTCTTCCTTAGAGAGAAGCCCATAAGAAGTGCCAAAGAACTGTGACAGGTCTCTGGACAGCAGCCAATAAGATCCTGGCTTTCAGCTTGACCATAGCCTTGGGAGAAGGACACTCAGCGGAACTCTGCTGGGTTCCTACCCACGGAAACTAAGACATTGGTTTTGTTTTGGAGAGTCTCTAAATCTTAGGATAAACTGTTGTGCAGCTACAGATAGCTCCTAATGACTGCTATAACATGGAAATGAATTCTCTTACTGTGTAGAGCAAGGTATGGAACTCCGGTGTGGCTGAACACCGCACTGAAGGACAAGATTCATAGCCAGGCCTGGGGGCCCAAGCTTTGGCACAGCCTTTGCTTTATCCAGTTGAACTGCCCACAGGTTCCAAGCTTGCTAAGCGATTGATCGTCCTATAACAACAATTACAACCCCCACCCCCATGTGTGGGAAACCTTCTATGAGTTCCTATATGAGAATGAATGACTTGTCCTCTAACTTCCAAAGCCCCAAGAAACAGGAAGTAAAGTAGACACACTATCTCGAGAGAAGGTACATAGATAGAGAATACAGAAGATTGCTAACGGAATTTGTTGGCTTCAAAGAGACACAACCATTCTGCAGCAAAGCTGGAGCTTGCCCAGACAGGCATGGAAGATAGTCTTTGGAAGAGAATCAGCCTGATTGGAGCTGGGAAGTTACATCTCTAGCTGGGGGAAATAATGGTGGGAGCCTTAGGTAAAAAGGAGGCTGTTGCTATTTTGAGCCAATCAACACAAGCAGCCGGAGGCATAGGCAGATTCCGAGGGCCCTGCTCCCTTGGGTGCCCATCATGCAATAGCCGCTGGGTACATTTACAAATATTATTTTTAGATGTCTTTTTTCCTTTTCTTCCAGGTCTTCTAGCTGCAGCACCACTTTATTCTCCACCCTTAAATTAGTTTTTTCCCCCCATGGAATGTCAGGGAGTCTATGATGAAACCGCATCCACTCTGCTCAACATTTCTGTGAAATCTCTTTTTCAGAATGTTGTTTTTATTTCTCCTCTGTGGCAGGGTTGCTTGGTTTAAGAGAGTAGAAAAGGGAGGCAGCCTTTGTTAAGAGCTGCAACAGTGGGAAATATTTAACAGTATGTAAATCCTGCAGGCAGATGCCAGGCTGAGAGGGGAGGAGGGGGCTACTCTGCTCTTTTAAAAGAGGAAATGTATGAAAATGCCCTCATTAGCTGGTGGAGTGTTCTAGAATTGGCAGTCACCTCCTGGGAATTGGGGCTAAGTTTCTCCGGGGGTATAACTAAATTCTACAACCTCTTGCAGAGGAAGACAAGAAGAGGACATCTTGTCTTGTGATTTGCAAAATTCAGAGCCGGGGAGGGGAAAGCCCTCCATGCTGCACTCCCAGAGAAGATGGGGACAGGTTGCCTGAAGCCAGACAGGCAGGCATTGTTAACAGCAGGGAGAACTGGTCAACCAGGGCAAGCTGGAGGCCACGTGTTACCTTGTAAGAGGGTGCCTTTGAAAAGAGGGATCTGCCGGGTGTTGGTGGCGCATGCCTTTAATCCCAGCACTCGGGAGGCAGAGCCAGGCGGATCTCTGTGAGTTCGAGGCCAGCCTGGGCTACCAAGTGAGCTCCAGGAAAGGCTCAAAGCTACACAGAGAAACCCTGTCTCGAAAAACCAAAAAAAAAAAAAAAAAAAAAAAAAAAAAAAAAAAAAGAAAAGAGGGATCTCCTCACTCGTTAGGAGTGTGGTTGAGTGGAATGACACAGTGCAAGGGGAGGAGACCTGTAAACCTGTCGTCACTGAGCCTTAGTGTTCCTTATCCCTCATCTGCCCTCTCATCCACCTCCCCACTCAAACTTCCCTCCCCATCATTCCCCAGTTCCCCTCCATATCATGTGTCCTGCTATCCGCCCTCCCCGCCCCACCTTAAGACCTTTCTTCCCCCTCCTCACCCTGGCCTCCTAGTTTTTTGTGTTCTAGATGCTCCAAGTTATAGACGAATCTAGTGGTTCAATGCTAGGATCCACATACAAGTGAGAACATGTGACTTGTCTTTCTGGGTCTGGGTTACTTCCCTCAGCCTAACGGTTTCCAGTTCCTTCCATTCACCTGCGGTTTCCATACTTTTCTATTTATTTATAGCTTAATAAAATTCCACTGTTACGATCTGTTCACGAGTTGATGGACATCTATGCCCTAGCTATTGTGATGAGAGCAGCAATGCACACAGTTGAACCTATCTCTGCCATAGGATACAGAGTCCTTTGGTTGCTATGCTCAGGAGTGCTATAGCTGGGTCATGTATTTCTAGTTTTGTGAGTGACTGCCACACTGATTTCCACACTAGCTGTACCAGTTCTCACTCCTGCCAATAGCACACAAGAGTCCCCCTTTTTCTAACGTATTTTTACCAATACTTGTCGTTTTGTGTTTTTCTAATCTTAGCCACTCTGACTGGTATAAGATGAAATCTCAGAGTAGTTTTAATTTGCATTTCCCTGATGGCTAAGGATGGTGAACACTTAAAAAAGTTAATTTTGAGATAGGATCTTTCTATGTAGCCTTGGCTATCCTAGAACTCACTATCTAGACTAGGCTGGCCTCAGACTCACAGATATCCACCTGCTTCTGCCAACAGAGTGCTGGGATTAAGATGGTACTATGCTATCATTCCTTAGATTCAATGGTAAACACTTTTTTCTTGTTTTTTTTTGTTTTGTTTTTCGAGACAGGGTTTCTCTGTGTAGTTTTGGTGCCTGTCCTGGATCTTGCTGTGTAGACCAAGCTGGCCTCCAACTCACAGAGATCTGCCTGGCTCTGCCTCCAGAATGCAGGGATTAAAGGTGTGAGCCACCACTGCCTGGCTCAATGATAAACACTTTTAAAAATATTTCTTAGTCATTAGGATTGTGTGTGTGTGTGTGTGTGTGTGTGTGTGTGTGTGTGTGTGTGTGTATTTTCTTTTTTAACTTTTGAGAATTCTTTGTTCAGTTCCATATCCCACTTTTTTTTTGAGACATGGTCTCACTATATAGCCCTGGATGTCAGGCTAGCCTTCAACTACAAAGATTTGCCTGCCTCTGTAGACAGTGATGGAGGAGGGGAGCACCCCAATGGACCAATGTCAACTATAAAAGGATTTCAATCTGTGGTTTGGGTCCTTGCTCTCTATCTTACCTTCTGTTTCCTGCCATGGGATGAAGACCCTTTCAAGATGCTGTTTTTCAGTCATGGACCCATTATACCTCTGGAGCTATAAGAAATAAATATCTGTTCATCAGAGGCTACTTGATCTGTGGTATTCTGTGATAGCAGCAAACAATTTTAAATAGAAATGAACAAAATAGACAAAATTTTCATGCTAATAGAGCTATCACAATCCTTCCAGTTAGAGAAAACAAAAAACACCACAATGAGCAAGAGAAACAATTTTAAAAAACATATGATGAAGTGGATGTTGATATATAGAAAAGAGAATAATAATAAATTGGGGAAGGAAGAGAGTTGGATTTTTGGGGCAGGAGGCCCACTGAGAAGGTGCTGCTTGTGTGAAAATAAGGAGTACAAACCCATCAGCACACAGGGGGAAGAACACCAGGAGGTGAGAGACAGCTCCGCAGAGGTTTATGATGAGCAAATTCTTGGCTCATATGAAACACAGAAACGAGGCCCATACAGCTCAGAGGGGATGAAGGGAGAGGAGGAGGAGGAGAGGTGTTGAAACATCAGAGCTATAGGCGTTATCTATCACTACAAAAACTGCCATGAATCTGAAGGTTCAAAATGACATGGCTTTAGCTTGAGAAAGTGTCCAACAAAAGCACCAAGTCCACAGCTTGCCAGCCTCTGGTGTGGCTTGTGTTGGTGGAACTCTTAGGAGGTGGTACCTGGCAGAAGGAAGTTAGGTTGAAAGGGGCGCCCTTGTGGGTGACATTAGAACACTACCCCTTCGTTTTCTTAGTTTCCTGACAGCCACGGGGTGAGCACATGCTCTCTGCCATGATACTCAGACTTCCCATGGGACCAAAACCAATGGAACCGAGCAGCAATGGAACAGACCTCTGAAACCCTAAGCCAGAACAGACATCTCAGGCATGGACACACTCATGTATGATCTCAGTGTCATTGAGCAGGGCCCATCACAGCATTCTCTGAGTGTCACGGGTATAATCAGCATGTGGGTCAAGCTACAGTCTTATCTACTAAGTCGTGGTCCACTTTTAAGCTCACACACATTGTTGGTAGAACTCATTCCTTGTAGTTCAAGGACAGAGGGCTTCATACTGTTTCCCAGTGTCACCTGGGGGCCACCTTCATCTGCTTGGCCCACATGGCCTACTGTATACATGACAGCTCACAGCCCAGCAGCTTGCTTCCCAAGGCAGTCGGCAGAGTCTATTTGTGTCAGTCAGTTTGTGATTTGATAGTTGTTTAGTTCACACTGTAGGTTGGCTCTGACATTGTTCTGGTGAGGGCCTCGTAGCCCCTGGTGTCACATTGATGATATCTATATAGAAGAATTCACAAGAGGAGCCAGGCTCCCTCATTCTTGCAGGAACCAATTCAGTAGCATAGACCTGACCCAGTCTCTGATACAGCATTAATCTGTTACCAGGGGCTCACACGGCTTCATTACTCTCACTGTGCCCCACCTCTCAAAGTTCCCCCATCTCTAAAGAGCTACACTGGGCACAAGTTCCACCATATGACGTGTGGGACAAGCCATACCCAAATCTTAGGCCTGAGCAAAAGAGAACATTATGTCACTGAAGGAGTGATATCCATGACTTTGTTATTTTGTATTGGTTGGAAACCAGTCAAAGATGCCCCCAACTCCAGGGAGAGGTTCTCACAGAGGTAGAAACAACAGGAGTAGGCCAGATAGGTCTATCTCGGTGTCTAGGTGCCACAAGGACTCGGGGGATAGGTATAGGTCCTTGTAAATACTATGATTTCTGGGTGAGACAATGATTCTAGGAAGGCTGAAAACTGAGAAGTAGTAGCTGATTTGTGTTTTGGAAGGCTTATTCCGGATGATGGCTGGAATCTGACATTAGGGGCCCAGGGTCAGAGACAAGGTATCAATTGAGACACTGTTTCAGTAATCCAGATGGATGAGGATAGTGAGAGGTGGCCTTGGGGAAAGAGATGCTCTGGATATGAAAACATAGCCACGATTACTTGATAACAAATGTAGGTGGGAAAAGTGGAAGAGGCAGGGTTCTAACTAGTGTTTGGCTTGCATTACAAGAAGGATGAAGTCCCGTGAGTGGTGATGGGGAAACTGAGGCCTGGATGGTCCAGAGAAAGAGTGGGATTCTGTTTTGATCATGTTGAGAAGCTGACCACTCAAGGTGGATTGACTATGTTGGACACAGTCAACCCTAGGAAGAAGAGTCATTTCTTCTTTGGAGTTTGTAGTTCACACCAGAAGAGTTAATGTTGAGTGTTGACAGCATGCTTCGTTTCTAGGCACTGTATCCTGAACCCAATTGTGACAGAGACTGACAGTCACCACCTGAGCACAGGGTTCGGGGTTTCCACACATCTTACTCTGTGGAGGCAATGAGAATGATAGAGTGACTTATTGAATGTTCCCAAAAGGCATGGGCTTGGGCGTGCTGTCCTTCAGATTGGAGACCTGTGCCTCGAACTCTTGGCGGATAGAGAATGCTGTGTCTCCGATGGCAAGATGTCCTAGGTTCAGGACCCAAGACAATAAGAGTGAATAAGATGAAAGATCAGTCCTGACGCCATTGCTCCTACTCGCTCATCTATCCTGCAGCTCTAAACTCCAGTGAGTTTTGGATTCCAGAGTCTTTGACTCTGGCAACATGAGACTCCCATGGAAGTGAAGGCGAGGCTGCAGTGGTCTGTAACTCAGTCTCTTCAAGATAGGAGACTAGCAGACAAGGAGTCAACTCCCATTATCACAAATCTGCATAGGGTAACAGGGTGGGGTGGGGGAGCTTATAGAACTCAGGGAATTCATGAGGCATCTCAGAAGTGGTGCTAAGTGGTGATTTCTGTGGTAGTAGACCCAACATGGCATGATTAGAGCCCTGCACCTACCCACACTGTCCTCTTGGACATCAGCTGGGGGTACAGGGGACAGTCCCTCTATGCACTTCAGTGTTTGGCCTCCTGTGACTTCCACATCTGTATTTCCTCATTAGAACTTCCTCTGAAGTTGTAGTGCCTCTTTCGGTGGGGGACAATTGACAGAAAGTTGATGAGACATAACACTTTCTGGAAGAATCTTAGAGCAATAGTTGACATTGAGTCAGGAAGTTGGGGGAAGGGGCTCAAGGTCCAATATGCAAATCGCTTACATATACTGTAGTGAGAACAGAGACTAGGGGTAAAAGGAAGGTTAAGGGTTCACAGGGCAAAGTCTGGAGCACTAAGGAAGACGAATAAGAGAAACAGTAGCTGGGTATAAGATAATCAAACCGACCAGGCAAGAGGAGGCCTGGGGCTTTAGGCCAGAGATAGCGGATTGGTCCAAGCCCTTCTTTTCTCTGTATCTCTGCTTGGATTTCCCATCTGCCTCTAAGCTGCCTTGCCATAGGCCAAAACAGCTTTATTTATTAGCCAATGGGAGCAACATATATTCACAGCTTATAGAAAGACATCCCACAGCAAATTGCTAGTAGGACTCAGCCTCAGGAGCCAGGGCAGCAATCAATCAATAGTACATACTAAATGGATCTTTATTCCATCATTACTCATGTCCCCTTCCTGGACATTCCTTTTAGGGATTGTCTTCTATAATCCAGCCTAAGGTGCTAACCCCTCTTCTGCCCACGGTGTGTGACAGCCTCTGCATTAATGGATGGGGGGCTCTACAATATGGGGCTTCAGCCCAGAACCAAAAGAACCACTCAGGAGCAAGTCTGGCCGTCCTGTGGCAGCAGAGCACAGGTTTCCACAGGCCCTAAGCCTCAGTCACCCCCTCTTTCTAAACAACCTTTTCACAGCGAGCCCTTTCTAATCATAGCTTGTTGGTTCAGGTATGCAATTTAGTAAAAATGAATATTGATTAGAATGTATTCATTGCTCTCATTGCTATAGGAAAAAAATGTCTGATAGGAAGCAAACAGAGAGAAGGGAGAATTGATTCTGGCTCATGGTTTGAGAGAATGTAGTCCACCGTGGTAGAGAAGGCAAGGTGGCCCCACAGGAGCTCTCTGTCAGCAGGGGACTGAGACACCTTGCTCACATCCCAAGGATTCAGGAAGTAGAGGCAGAGAGGAATCAGGTGTGGAGGAAGAGGAGGGGGGAGAGGGACAGGGAGGGAGGGAAGGTTGTGTGTGTGTGTGTGTGTGTGTGTGTGTGTGTGTGTGTGTGTGTGTATGTGTCTGGCCAGAAGCATGCCTGCCCCACAATATTGCCCCATGACCCACCTCTTCCAGGCTGACCCCACCACCTGAAGAGTCTGTAGTGTATTAGTTACTTTTTCTGTTGCTATGACAGCACACTGGCCAAGAAGCAACCCAGAGGGAAAAGGCTTGCTTGACTCACAGTTCTAGGTGGGGATAAGTTCGAGGCAGCTCACAGCCACATTAGGGAAACAGGATTCAGCTCGCAAGCCTCCAGGCTGACCTCCAGGGACCCACTTCCTCCAGCAAAGCGCCACCTCCATGCTTTCTACCACCACCTCCAGCTGGGAACCAGGTGTCCAAAAACATACACCTGTGGGAGTGTTTCATGTTCAAACCCCAACATAGAACCTCCCCAAACAACTCCCCCCACTGGGGGCCAAATGTTCAAATACATTCACCTGTGGGGGTGTATTTTATGCTCAAACCTCCACATAGAACCTCCTCAGACAACTCCTCCCACTGGGGACCAACTATTCAAAGAGCCTGTGGGGGATGTTTCATACTGTAACAGAGTGTAAGACTTGCTCCTGCCTGGAACTGAAAAGGAACCCCAACTTCCCTAGTCGTGCCCCAGATAGGCTGTTATTCATAATCCCTATCTTTAAATCACATTGACTGTGCGTTTCATGTAAATAAGTTGCTGCATATTCATGCATTGGCTATCGCTTTTTTTCCTGTTTGATTTACATGATTTCCATTCAAAATGGGCACCTCCTAAAAGGCAGGAAATAAGTCTGTGTTGTTCTGTTTGACATGCAGTTGCGTGTTTTCTCTCTCCATTTCTTTGGTGCTCGTGGAGAAATGTCCCATTCCTGTGGAGTATTCCCTCCCTTGACTCAGTTATGACTGTGGGCAGTACACCATGCATGGCGAAGAAACCTTCAAATCATACACATTTTTTCTCATCTAAATCAGTTTAGAACCATAATTTTTGGAGAAAATGTCCTAAATATTAGCAGATCTAATTTCCTAGAGATCAGAACACTGGAGAAAGATGGATGGAAAGGAACTTCACAGCCTCCCTGGCTCAATTGGGAAGATGGAGTGTGTCACATTCATGGTGATACACAGGTGCCCCTGGTGCTGCACTCCAATCCACCCCAGCGTCCACATTATAGAACACGCTGACTTTTATCAGCCCTCCATTGGTTTGTTGGTTGTTCAAGCCAGGCAGTGGCCGTTCCCATGATTTTCTATTCTGGGGTGGGGGGGAGCAGTGTGGGCGGGATAGGGGCTGCATTTCTGTCCTTCCTAACAAACTGTCCTTCATAGGAAAAGTGAAGCTGTGACTTAGAGAACAGGCTGCCCCTTGATCAAAGTGAAATCAGTGAAGAATCAGATTTCTCCAGGGCATTCTGGTCACCTCTCCAAGTAAAGCTACCCTATCAAAGACATGTCTTCCTTACTACACTGGAGTGATTAAGGGACAATTGTCCAACTTGTTGGTGGTTTTTCTTTTAATTTAATGACACAGGATTTGAAAACAAATCAGCCATATATATATACATGCATGTGCATACATAGCCATATATATGTAATCTATATGTACATATACAACAAGTTATTCTATGTATTAATTCATAGAGGGAGGTGCTTGCTACTGCCTACTCGTTGCATTTCGAAATAACAAAGATTGGGCTGGGGGAGTAGCTCGGCTGGCAGAGTGGTTGCCTAGCATGCTAGCACTCCAACCCCAGCACTGCACAGAAAAAAATAAAGAGCCAAGTGGCAAATGCCTGTAATTCAGTTCTCAGGAGGCAGCGGCAGGAGAATCGGTTGTGTAATTCCATCTTACGTTACATAGGGATGGGGGGAGGGGCTATACGGGGCTTTATAAGACTGTATCTCAGAGCAGAAAACACAGTTGAATGTCCTGGCCTCCGTAACCAAGGAGACCTGATCCTGGGTCCAGGGCTCTGTCACTTTGCCGAAGTTAGGTCACATTTGCACTCAGAGCGGAGTCCCCACCTGGAAAGTGTGGGTTGAGCACAGCCAGTACTCATCTCTCCACCACAGCCACAGCAGTACCTGTTTGCCTTCATTCTCTTTATTCTTCAGAGTTCAGCCCAGGTTTCCTCACTCCCCAAACCGCATCCAGGGATGCTCATTCATCATCCTTCTCTCTCCGAACAGTTGAACAACTGCTGTCCCTGGCATCCACGCCGCCATTTAATCATTCCCTATTTTGTATTGTTCCTTAACAGTTAATGCATTTGGGTCTCATTTCCTTGTTCAAACTTGTAAGTTCTTAGGAAACTACATCTTATCAACTAAGTCCAGAGCTGGGAAAATAACAGACACTCAACAGCAGATGCTTGGATGGAGGATGAAATTAAAGAATTCAGATAACCAAGAGGCGCATAGCACAATGTGGGGTGACTTGGCTGGTCCAGGAACATTCCTTTTGAGGTTAAATCACCCCAAGGATGCCTCAGAGGACATCTCTGTACTGTGGCAGCCATCAACAGTTAGGAAGGTAGTGGTCAGCAGTACCCTCTTTGCCCTGTTACACTTCTGAGGTTGGGGCAGGCTTGCATTCAATGTGCCTTTAGAATGATATCTAAGTTACTATTTTCAGTTTGGAAAACACAAGTGATAGGCATAATACTTCCCCCTATCTATTTCTTGCCTTTTAAAAAATAAAATAAGCCGGGCGTTGGTGGCACACGCCTTTAATCCCAGCACTCGGGAGGCAGAGCCAGGCGGATCTCTGTGAGTTCAAGGCCAGCCTGGGCTACCAAGTGAGCTCCAGGGAAGGCGCAAAGCTACACAGAGAAACCCTGTCTCGAAAAACCAAAAAAAATAAAATAAAATAAAATTCAGTGGAGCAAAAGCACTACCTAAGACCACCTCTGCCTCTATTGGCACCATAACACCCTTGGAGGTCCTTATAGCATGGGTCTGACTTTTGTGACTTATATTTTTACTATGGAAGTTACACGAACCAGAGTTGATTGTTGGAGAGCCAGGCTGGTATCATAAGTCAGGACTCTTCAAGGTATATTCTTAATGTCAAATTCTTCTGTGTTGTATGGGATGACAAGCATCCTCTTAAATATGTCAAGTTATTTTTAATTGAAGATGGGAAAATATTTTCATCAGGTATGATTAAATAAAATATCTTCAAAGCATTTAAAAAAAAAGAACCTCAAGTTGAGCATTCTAGACTAGACCTAGAGGTAGGAAAATCAAGAGTCCCAGTCAGCCAGGGATAGGGGGCTACATATCTCAAAAAGCCAAACACAAAATATAACAAAACCAAAACACCCAAATTTCTGTTTAAAAAAAGCTATGAGAGCCTGCTAAAGTGGTATATTCCTATCATCCCAGCAGTCAGACAGCAGGAGCAGAAGATACCAAGTTTAACAAAAGTCGGCCTAGGGTAAGTTGTGAGAGCATATCTTAAGAATTGGCTGTTTGAAACCTGGGGCTTAGTAGAGACCCTTGGCTCAGCCTGGGAGGAGGGGACTAGACCTGCCTGGGCTGAGTCCACCAGGTTGATCTCAATCCTCGGGGGAGTCTTTGCCCTGGAGAAGATGGAAATGGGGGGTGGGCCGGGGAGAGGGGGCGGGGTGGCAGGAGGGATAACGGGGGGATCTATGGCTGATATGTAAAGTTGAATTATATTGTAAAATAAAATAAAATAAATTCAAAAAAAAAAAAAAAAGAATAACAGAGGCTGAAAACCTGGCTCCCTGGTGGAGATCTCCCATGGCGCGCCCAAGTGCCCAGGTTTGATCTGCAGCAATATAAAATAACATTTAGTGCAGTGTTTCTTGCATTGTTCAGTTTTGCTCCTCCTCTTCCAGGTCTCCCGGTAAAACCTGAGGAGGCTAAACTTGCTTGAGCTACATTTGGAACGCGTGCTTTGAGGTTTGCTTACTTGATAAGGGCACATGACATCTGAGCACGTTAAAACAACACTGATAACTTAGCTAGCTCTCCCGCTGCTCTGGCAAGATGCCAGCCAGAAGCAGCGGAAAGGAGAGGGGCTTCTTGGCTCTCAGCTCAGGGATGCAATCCATCGTGGTGGAAAGTCAAGATGGCAGGAAATTTAAGCTGGTTTGATCACAGGAAGCAATGAATACATCTGAGCGCTCATCCCACTTCCCCCATTTTATAGAGTCAAGGATCCCTGCCCAGGGAATTGTCCTGGCCATGGTTAAGATTCGTCATCTCACGTCAATTAACCTTATCAAGACAATTCCTCTTCGAATGTTCAAGGGCTAAACCATCCCTCACAGACGTACCTGCGGCTTGTCTCCTAGGGGATGTAGATTCCATACAGCTGACAGTCCACACTGTCACCACTGCTGTGTTAATCCCCTTTCCATCAGGTGTCCACAGCTTTAGCCAACCACATTCACTGTACCTCGGGAATCCAGAAGTTGGCCTAGTGGCCTAATTAAGGTGGCCGGTTCGTTTTGCATGAAAATTACATGAAAGTTAAATGTCCATGTCCATAACTAGAGTTTTACTGGACACAGTTACATTTACTACATCCATCCATGTATATGTCTATGGCTGTTTTCATGGTGCTGGGCCAGAGCTGAGTTGTCACAGCAAGTACCAGATAGCCTGAGAAGGCTGGCCTAGCTGTCCTAGGCCCTTTACAGGAGTTTGACACCAGCTCCATCCTGGTCATGTCCCTTCATGCAGACAACCCTCTTTACCTGTCCCTGTTGGCCAGCCCCCAGTATTTTCTTACATTTAAAACCAAGTTCAGCAAAGCCTTCATTCATAAATCCACACTGAGTTTTACCTTTCTTAATTTCAATAAGGTCACCCTCAAATAGGCCAGCTGGAGTGTAGGAACTGTAGTCAATGTTTAAGCCTGCCTCAGGGGTCCTGATAGTTTTACCCTGTATGAGGTATTTTTTTATTATTATTATACCAGAATTGGTGTCTATTACTTGAAGAATAGACAAAAGAAGAATTTGGTAAAAGTAATTGCATAAAGTTACATTGTAAAAGACATCATTTGGTCTCTTTCCTGTAGTCTCACATTACTGGGAAAGCCATGTTGTGGAGAACTCTGTAAGAAGCCCCTATGCCCAGCAGCCCCCTGCCTATGCCACCCAGGTCAGTTTGGAAGGACAGCCTCCAGCTGTCGTCATGAATTCAGGGAGCTGGGGAGAGGGTTCCAGCAGTAAGGTGCTTGTCATGCATGCAAGCATGAAGATCTGAGTTCAAACTCCAGAAGCCACACAAAACAAAGCAATCAACAAAGCTGGGAGTGCAGCACACACCTGCTGTGGGATAATGCTCTTGTACACCAGTTTACTAAAACACTGATTGACCAGTAGCCAGGCAGGAAGTATAGGCCGGGCAAGCAGCTAGGACAATACTGAGAAGAGGTAGGGCAGTGTGAGGAGTCGTTAGCCAGACACAGAAGAAGCAAGATGACAAGGCAGAACTGAGAAAAGGTACTAAGCTACATGGTTAAACAGATAAGAATTATGGGTTAATTTAAGTATAAGAGCTAGTCAGTAATAAACCTGAGCTAATGGTCATGCAATTAGTAATTAATATTAAGCCTCTGAATGATTATTTTATAAGTGGTTGTGGGACCTTGGGGCTGGGCAAGACTGGAGAAACCTCTGACTACACACATCACCCATGCCTGGGCAGGTGGAGACAGGAAGGTCCCTAGGACTTTCTGGCCAGTCTGTCTGTGTGAATCAACAAGCTCCAGGTCCAGTGAGATGCTGTTCTGGTTTTATTTCTGTTGCTGTGACCAAACACTCTGACAAAAAAAAAGGTGAGGGAGGAAGGGCATGTTTGACTTGCAATTCCACGTCACAGCTCATCAATGCAGGGAAGTGAAGGCAGGAACTTGATGTAGATAATCACATGCCTAGTCAAGAAGACAAAGCCATGGTTGCACACCTGTCTAGTACTCAGCCTACTTTCTCACACATCCTAGACCCCCAAATCTGGGGAATGGTGCCACCCATATTGGATGGGGTCTTCTCAGAGCAGTTCACATAATCAAGGCAATCTCCCATGGGCCAGTGTGGTATCCTTTATTGAGACTCTTCTCAGGTGATCCGAAGTTGTGTCAAATTGACTATGAGAACTAACCATCTATGAGATCCTCTGTCAAAAACTAAGGTAGAAAGCAGTTGAGGAAGACAGTGGACATCAAACTCTAGCTTTCCTATGCTTGAGTATATATGTGCACATACCCTCTACATATCTGTTTGCACATGTGCGTGCCCACGTGCGTGTACAAACACACACACACACACACAGAGAAGAATTATGCAGAGTGGCTGAGCCAACAGCTTGGCTTTGACCTTAGAAAAACCCAGGGTCGGACCTCCAGGTGGAAAGACTCCTGGATCCCTAACTGCCAGGAAGTATATTTGATAATAAATATTGACTATTGAAAGTGGCCAATTCTATGGTCATGTGTTCTGTAGTAAGAGATAAGCAACACAGAATGTCAAAACTGTTACCATGTCCACCATGGTACATTAGCAACCAGATAACCCCTGAAATCACAGCTAGACCAAGTTCAACTACACTTTTCCCTATAGACACAAACCTGTGATAAATCTGGCACTCCACGAGATTAGCAATAGCATAATAAATGAGGATGTTCTAGAATATACTGCAATGGATCTTTTTATCTCTGTATTTTTCCACTCACTATTTTAGGATGGTGTTTTACTGTGGGTAACTGAAATCAAAGAAGAGAAAAGCTGGATAAAGGCAGACTGGTGTGTGGTGTTTCTCATGGATACGAGTGCGTATCTCGTCTCAAGTGGGATGGTTTTTCCTTTCTCTGTGTGATTTGATGTTTAAAAGCTTTTTTCTCCATTTTTAACTTTTGTTTGTCTCCTCAGCTGGAATGCAGGTTTTCCATGGGACAGTCGCCTTCCCTGGGACAGTCGCCTTATTGCTTAATGCTGACTCCTCGGTTCTCTGAGGAATCCATTCTAGGTTGACTTCAACCTCATGTCACCATTGATGTCACAGTCTCTTGATATTTTAAATGGGAAAATAAGGCACCAAATTCCCAGGAGAAAACACAAGCTCTGCTTTGAAAAACTTCCTTCCTAATACCACTGTCTTTCTTTCAGCCTCTTACTTGAGGAAAGGGAAGAATGTGAAAGAAGAATGGAGAAGAAGATATAAATTTAGAAATGGTGCCATCTACGTGCCCTGTCTACTCACAACTGAGATAAAGCCTCTGAGGTTATGGTAATATATTCTCAAGGTTATTAGGGTGCCTAGTGGGCCCTTTGATGCCGTGAAATATCATTAAAGGGAACGGGAAAATGGACCATTGACATTGACTCAGTTTCCGGGAGGACAGGTAAGGTTTGTCTGAAAGTGGTACAAAGCCTTGGTGCATGAACAAGCTTCAGGAACATTGAGAGGCCAGAGGCTGAGCACAAAGACCAGTGAAGGGACTCAGCAGATTGCCTCCATTGTAACTTTTAGGGAGGCTGTCAAGCCTGGATTGAACAGCATCTAGGAGGGCTGAAGACACAGCTTCCTTTGGAGACACTGGAAACCTCTATTGTGAAGTTGCCCTGGGATTGTCTTCACGGGTCTCCATTTCTTCTGGTGCTACACAAACAGGAAATAAGGCCTGAGTCATGGGGTAAAATTCATCAGAGTATGATCTAATGACCAGCTAAATGTGAAAATGCACACAGGTAAAAATGATGGATGGGGACCAAGTAAGGAGAGCCAGTGAGAGGATGCATGTATTATTGGTTTACGCATTTCTGTATTTTTTATTCTTCTACCCTAAGAATGTATTAGTGCATTCCCTGTGTAATTTATAAGGTTTTACTTTTTATTAGGGCTCTAGGGGTTGGCCCTAGGGCCCTGCACATGCCAGGCAAGTTCTATACTACTCATTTCCTCTCTCCCCTTCCCATGTTAGGTAGCTTTTACAACTTACCACATATTGGCTCTATCTGGAGATGTACCCCTAGATATGGTTTCACAAATTCATGCAAGAAAAATGGGCTAACTTGCGATAATCCTTATAGAAACTGACTCTACAAGCAGAATTTGTGACAGTGTGTGGCATGTATGTAACTCTATAGTCATTGTTCTCAAACAAATAAGGATGGGTAGATGACAGTCATCCGAAAAGGAAAGGGGCAGACAGCTGGACTGGAAGGCCTAGGCCTTGACTGAAGCAGAAGGCAAAGGATTCACACACAACTGATCCCAAGAGAAGAGTGAGGGCTAAGATGTGGCTTAAGAGATTAGAATGAGCTGTACTGAAGTACTTCAGTGTGGGACAACTGGAAAGAGCAGGAAGGACATTTAGTGATAGATCATTCAAGCCAATTGGGAATCTCCTGCCTGGGATATTTTCAAATGGAATTAAAAAGCACTTGTTTCTGACTAATTAGCTATAATTCACCTTGGGGGTTCAGTTAGTGATAGAGGAGAAAATGGACAGCAACTCTTAGAGACATGGTTACATGCATTCATTTCAAAAGAAAATACATCTGACGCAATGGCTCTGTGTGCCCAGCTACTTACACACTGGAAAACAAACCTTTGTCTTCTCGCAGTGTGATTTCGCCATGCAGTGTCTCCCACAGGCTTGTGTATCTGAACACTTGGTCCTAAGTGGGTGTCCCTGTTGGAGGAAGTCATCAAACCTTTAGGAAGTGGAGTCTTGCCGAAGGAAGCGGCTCACGGGAGGCGGGCTGTGAGGTTTTATAGCTGTCTCCACTTCCTGTTCTCTTTTTGTGTTGGAATGAGGACACAGTGTGACCAGGCAGGTTGCTGCTCCTATTGTCAGGCCTTCCTCGCCTGAGGGCATCTGTCCCTGTGGAACTGGGGCCAAAATAAACCCTTAAGTATAGCTAGAGTTTTCCTGCCTGGCCCACAGTCAGGACAAATCTCTGTCACCCGCCAGTCCCACAGCCGCTCAGACCCAACCAAGTAAACACAGAGACTTATATTTCTTACAAACTGTATGGCCGTGGCAGGCTTCTTGCTAACTGTTCTTATATCTTAAATTAATCCATTTCTATAAATCTATACCTTGCCACATGGCTTGTGGCTTACCGGCATCTTCACATGCTGTTTGTCATGGTGGCGGCTGGCAGTGTCTCCTCAGCCTTCCACTTCCCAGAATTCTCTCCTCCTTGTCCCGCCTATACTTCTTCCTGCCTGACCACTGGCCAATCAGTGTTTTATTTTTTGTCCAATAAGCAACATGTTTGACATACAGATCATCCCACAGCACTTAAGATGTTTTGTCACAATGAATTCTCACAGCCACAGAAAGGAAAGGAAGCCACCAGGCAGCCACTACATCCCCAGCACTGTGAGGACAAGTTTCACGGAAACGCCTTTTCTAAATGTTTTTGTGTTATGACTCACTCAATTTTAAGTTCATTCCTCTCTATTTTGTAAAAGCCTTAAAATTAATTTTGTTTTCTAATTTCTGCCAATGGGCACATAATTTTTGTGATTGAAAAACGATAAGACCTGGGAATGTAGCTCTCTGGAAGAATGTTGGCCTAGCATACAGAAGACTCTGGGCTCAACCCCTAACATTGCAAATAATAAATGAAAGATAAATAAGCGATGAAGATTGGAAAGCCTACAGGAAAAAAAGAAGAAAAAAATATATTGTAAAACTTAATATGATAAAAAAATCAGTATTTTGTACAATATTTTGTTCTAAATAATATGAAAACCTTAAGGTGAACATCATACATAACAAGCTATAGTAATAAATGACTGTTTTCAATGAACATATATGAGTTAATCTGACTTCAGAAATATGTGAGGCAAGTTTGTTATTATTTAAGAAAAAAAGCATACAGGGAAAAAAAAGAGAAAAATATACTGTAAAACTTAATATGATAGAAAAATCAGTATTTTGTACAATATTTTGTTTTAAATAATATGAAAACCTTAAGGTGAACATCATACATAACAAGTTATAGTAATAAATGACTGTTTTCAATGACAAGCTATAAATGGCTATTTTCAATGAACACATATGAGTTAATCTGACTCCAGAAATATGTGAGGCGAGTTTGTTATTATAAACATTTTAAGCATTTTATCTCGATTAAGCCTTTAATTTCTACAGAGGCTACGAGAAGACTGGAGTGTTTAAGAAGTACAGCCCTGTCTCCATCTAGTCACCCCTTTCCAGTGGTTGTGCTCATTCATCCTATGTCCTATTCCTTCCTGTGAAGTGACAGTCTTCTTTGCTGATTGACACACCAAAAGACGCCAAGACAAAGGACGAAATGAGAGCTAACACTGTGCATACCTTATGCCCAAAGAGCCTCAGCCCCAAACGCCAGCGATTAAATGTGGGGACCAGTTTTCACACATGATAAATTATTGGGCGTAAATGATTTGCTTTAAAATTCATCCCTCAAGGAGCATATTTATCACTCTCAAACATTTACATCACACACACACACACACACACACACACACACACACACACACACACACACAGGCCATACCATACAAAAAAAAGAAAAAAAAAAAAACCAAAGCAAAATATCCAAGGGACCAAGGTAAAAGAATTCAAATTAATATTGAAATCTTATTTTATAAGATTCAAAAATTATTTAAGATGTTAACTGGATTAGAAACATTTCTAAATTCCTTTCTTAGGATTGTGATTTTTTTTAGATGTTCACTACCTATGCTATCTAATTGGCTTAAGTACATTTTAAACTATTGCCTCTATAGCTATGTTAATATTTAAGGATTAAGCAGTGACCTAAATCATAGGATTACAAATACTTTAAAACTTGTTTATTGTTTTTCTTTTGTATGTGTTATGTTTTTTCAGAAAAACAATGGGCATCTGTGCTGCATAATAAGAAAGAATCCTCAGGGAACAGTCTGAGAACAGAGCTGCTGTGCCTTCTCGGGAAGGACAGGCTGCCCGCTCTGTCTCTCACTACCTATCTTATTCTGGAGGTGATTGCGGTGATAAAGAAGGATTCTGATCAACCATCTCCCCCAACTTCTGAAATAACAAGACAACACCAAAAATAATCCTGAGTGAGCTGGTTGGAGCGGTTTAGGTCTATAATCCCCACCATGGGGTGTTCAAGGATCAGAAGTTCGAAGTCATTGTCAGTTACTTAGGTAGTTTGGGGCTAGCTTGGTCCACATGAAACCCCACCTCAATAAATGAATAAATCATCCTAAATGATATTCCGTGAACCTTCTAGCAGACACCTGCCCATTCTGAGTGGTTGCTTCACAGAGACATAGAACAGATGAATGGATTTTGTGGACAGCATTATCCAATACCTAGTGGCTCCTGCGTTTGTGTGCTCATCCTTCACCTCTGCATCACTTTTCTGTTGCTTTGATAAAATAACATGACTGTGTTGGCTAGTTCAGAGTAGGGTCATAAGAGAGAAGGGAGCCTCAATTGAGAAAATGTCTCCATAGATTCAGACTGTAGGCAATTTTCTTAATTAGTGATCGATGGGGGAGGGCCCAGACTGTTGTGGGTGGTGCCACCCCTGGGCAGGTGGTCCTAGGTTCTATAAGAAAGCAGGCTGAGCAAGCCATGGGAAACAAGCCAGTAAGCAGCACCCCTCCATGGCCTCTGCATCAGCTCCTGCCTCCAGCTTCCTGCCCTGTTTGTGTTCCTGTCCTGACTTCCTTCAGTGATGAGTGATGATGTGAAAGTGTAATCCAAATAAACCCTTTCCTCCCCAAGTTGCTTTAATGGTGCTGTTTCATCGTAGCAATAGTAACCTGGGCTAAGGCCATGACCAAGACAACTTATAGAAGGAAGGGTTTATTCATCTTATGGTTCTAGAGGAGTAAGAGACCATAATGGCAGGAAAGTTTAAGAGCAGGCTAGCATGATAACTCAAAGAAGCTGAGACAACACCTCCCCTCCCAGTTCTGAAGCAAAGCAGAGAGAATTGGAAGCAGGGTGAAGCTATGAAACTTTCAAAGCCCATCCCCATCAACATACTTTCACTAGCAAAGTTGAGCCTCCTAAACCTCTCCAAGAAGTACCACCAACTGTGGACCAAGGGTTCCATTCTGGTACCAGCACCTAGAGCACACCATCCTCATTTAAACCGTTCAGCCTCTTCATTTCCTCTACAAATTATATCAGCTTCCTACCTAATCTCCATATCTACCTGTATGCTTGATAGATATTCTGAAGCCTACGGGTTCATACCTACTTCTTCCGGAATCTTCCATGACTCATTTCTTCAAGTTGCTCAGAAAACTTGTAGTTCTTAAATCTCTCTTCTTCTCTCATCTCTAATAAAAATTTCTTAATAAATCTTGCCAGCTTTACCTTCAAAACACACTCCAAATTTATGACCATCCTCACTATCCATTATTATCCTAACTGAATTTAAATCTTTCTCGACTGATCTCTTTACACAACTTTTATTGCTTTCTTAACTTTCAGCCCTTCCTAACTAAATAGCAATGAGTCCCTAAAATTTATATGCCCAAGAAACTCCCCAGTTCCTCATCTCGGCCAGAACTATTCACTGGTATTTATGTGGTGTGCAAAGGTCATGGCCCATTTCTCCCTCTCTTACTCCATCCTTTTGGGATGACCTTTGTACATTCTTCTCTAGCCAAGTGTTTTGGTATTGGGAGAGGAAGTTTCAGACGTGTCTTACTTCCTGTGTTTGTGGTTCCGTTGTTTCCCGGGGCTCTTCTCCAGATGTGTGCTTGGTCTGCTTCCTCATAGACTCAGATTATGCACTATGGCAGCCTTATCAATGTAGCCTTCTGCCCATTCCCCTAATCTTTGGTACTTTAGGGAGTTCTCTTTGTCTGGTGAAATGTATTTGACATGTATTTATTTTTTATCTGTCTTTCCAGACAAGTGATTAAGTTCCACAGAGAGGGACTGTTATATTCTAACAACCAAGAATAGTATCTGCTATGTTACAGGTGTTTAATAGGCACTTGCTGAGTAATTGAATGGATGGATGGATGGATGGATGGATGGATGGATGGATGGATGGATTGGATGGACGGACGGACAGACAGACGGACGGACGGACGGACAGACGGATGGATGGATGGATGGATGGATGGATGGATAGATGGATGGATGGTTAGATGGATGGATAGATGGTTTGGCAATCTTCCTTCTCCTTCCTTTGTCCACTGAGTCACCACCAATTGGGTATGCCTTATCCAAAATGCTTGAGGTCCTGTGTTTCAAACATTTATAGACTTCAGAATATTTTCATACCCATCATGAGAACCTTGGGAATCAGACCCAAATCTAAACACAAAAAAATCATTTATGTTTTACACATGCTTCCACACAACCTGAAGGCAAGTGTTTAATTATTTCTTTTATTTTTGAGATAATATAATTACATTATTTCTCCCTTCTCTTTCATCCCTCCAAACCCACCTATATACTCTCCTTGTTTTCTTTCAAATTTATACCCTCTTTTTTCATTGTTACTAAATGCATATTGTATATATGCATATATATACATACACACACACACACACACACACACACACACACACACAGACACATATACATATATTTCTAAATACAACCTGTTCAGTCTGTATAATGTTACTTGCTTGTATGTTTCCAAGACTGACCATTTGGTGTTGGATAACCAGTTGTGTGCTCTTCCCTGAGGAAAACTATTTCTCCTGTTATTAGATTTCCTTAGTTGCTTGTAGTTCTTTGTGTAGGGCTGAGGCCTCGTGGGCTTTTCCTGTCCACTTTGACATGTCCATTGGTACTGTCCTTGTTCAGCTCATGTTAGTGCAGTTACGTTGGTGAGACTTTTGGGGTATAGCATCTGACATTACTGGAAGACAGAATCTCACAGAAAACTCCATGATCCCCGGGGTCTTACAATCTTTCCACCACATCTTCCTCAGTGTTCCCTGAACCTTAGGTGCAGGAGTTTGTGTTTGTTTTGTTCTTGTTGTTGATGTGTTCACTGGGACTAGGCTCTAAAACTCTGCATTTTGATTGGTTGTGGTTTTCTGTAACGGACTCCAAATGTTTCAAGGAGAGGTTTCCTTGTTGAGGGGTGAAGACTGCATTTACTTGTGGGTATAAGGACACATTGACAATATAGTTAGGGATTGTGCTGGCTTAGTAAAGTGACAGTTGGAGGTTCACCTCCACGATCTATGACATCACTAGCCCTGGGTAGTTGGCTGGGTTTCCAGGACCAAGCATGACTTTCCTCTTGTTGCACATGTTTTAAGTCTGATTAGAGAACTGTTGGTTCCTGCCAAGACACGCATGCCCCTAGTGCACCCTTAGGGTTATCATGCCATGCTGCTTGTTGTTGTGGTTCATGGGCGTCATACCAAGGCAGGACTGTTTGCTGTTTCCCTCCTTGGATGCTTGCATGGCACTTTCTGGTACCATGAAGGCTAGTCCTCAGGTACTGGGTATTCAGATCTGGAGGAAATTTTACAAAATATTTTTAGAATATTTTAGATATTGGATTAAGAATGTTCATTTGTTCTACCATCTGTGCATTCTTCAAACTTCCTTTTTACCCATCTCCTTTCCCTTCCTTTCTTTACCACAATCTCGGTTAACCCTTTATCTACAACAGAACTCCACCTGCTCACACCATCTGTTTCCAGCAATGATGAGCACACCTGCTTCCAGCAGTCATGAGCACATCTGGTTCTAGCTGTTTCCAGCAGTCTTGAGCACATCTGGTTCTAGCTGTTTCCAGCAGTCTTGAGCACATCTGTGTGCAGCAGTGATAAACACATTGGTGTCCAGCAGTGGTGAGCACATCTGTTTCCTTCCTGCTTTCTGGAAAGGAAACAGAAACAGTCTTGGCTCACCATTTGCACCAAGTGACTACTGGGATGGGGGCTCTGATGAAAAATTTTTCAACTTGATCTGATTGGACGAGAGGTGATTTTGAATGACATACATTGGTGTGACATGAAATGTGTGAGGGTTTTTGGAAAAGTATGGGTTCACCTATTTAGCAAGCTAGTATTTATAAGTTTTAGCTGCCATTCAAATGTTGGGGACCCACCTTTGGTTCCTCTGTGGTGTGTGTGTGTGTGCATCTGTGTCTGTGTGTGATGGATACTTGCTGATAGAAAGATAAAGAATTTTATGGATGTTATAAGGTGTAAGCAACAGAACCACATTTTGATCAGCTGGAACAGAAAGAGTGCCTTTATACAGTGTTCTTTTCTCTTAAATGTAATACATTTATTAAACTAATTTCTTCTTTAACAAATCACTATTTATTTTTATGTGTGTGAGAGTTTTATTTGCATGTATGTACAAGTACAATGTATGTGTGTGCAGTGCCCACAGAGGTCAGAAGAGGCCTCTGATCTTCTGAAACTGGAATTACAGATAGTTGTGAGCTGCCATGTGGGTGCTGGGAACTGAACCTGAGTCTTCGGCAAAAGCAGCGAGTGCTCATAAGCACTGAGTCATCTCTCCAACACCTCAAACAAATTTAAGTAAAGGAAGAAAATCAATAGAGCCAGGTAACCGTGAGCCAAATCCCCTGTAACAATGAGCTGAAATAAATTGCTCCTCTGTAAATCTGTTCCTTTCAGATGTTTGTCAGAGTGCTGAAAAGTCTGGCTTACATGGCTGCCTAGGACAGATGGGAACTGGAGACATGTTAAGGCATCACTGACTTCATGTGGCTGAATGACGCTGAGAGGTATGTGTGCATACTGGTGTGTGTGCATAGTGGGATTTAATTTAAGGTGAAAACCCAATTCATTGCTAAGCCTTTACAATCTCATTTCCTTGCCTTGGAGTTAAGAATCAACTAGTGTTGATTCTTGGGTACACAAAGTCATTGTTTTAAAAATATATTTGCCAAGTCTGAAAAGATTTTCTTATACTCAAAGATGACTGAGGAATCGTCTCTTTATTTAATACATGCCATCGCCATTGCCTGGTTAGAAAGACCAGGCAATTTCTCACCACCTCCCAGTTGAACAGGGGAAATTTTAGCAGTCAGTATGTCATTCAATCCCTGTGGAAGGAGTTTTAGGTCAGGAGTGCACTTCTCAGTTCCCCTGCTGAAGCTACAAGATCTATAATCAGTTAATGAAATGTTTTCATGAATCGTGAGGAGAGTGTTTCACTCCAGTGTAACTGAACTCTCAGAGCCTATTCTGGCTTGAGAAGATAAAGCTATGTGCAAACTCATTATGCAGCAAAGGTTAGCTTTGTGTTCATCGTGTTCCAGCCTTGTCTGGTAGACTTGCCTTTGGAGTTTGAGTCACAGTTGGGTCGTTTTTGAGATGCAGATTTCTGGGCTGCAAGGCTGACTTTTAGTATACACTTCATGAGGTGTCACATAATATCCTTATTGATGTTTTAAACTTTTAGTGGCTTTTATTCATTGCATATGATAACAGTTCCATAAAACATTATCAGTCCACTGAATCATGTGTTTTGGCCAAATGCTGTCTTCCCCTACTCTCCTCTTTCACCCTCTCATCTTCTTTCTCCCAGACATTCTCTCTTCTGTGACCTTTTCTCTCTCTGTCTCTCTTTCTTTCTCATGCACACATGCATGTACACACCACACACAGACACACAGACACAGACACAGACACACACACACACACACACACACACACAGAGAGAGAGGATTTTATGCATCTATATAAACTCTTATGGTGTACAACTGAGAGAAAACATATAACACTTGTCTTTGGGGCTCTTTTATATATTGCTCACGTGATTGCCTCCAGTTATGTCCATTTTGCAGCAGATACCGTAATTCCATTCTTCTTTATAGCTGATAACACAGCCCACATTTGTACAGACCACATTTATACAGACCACATTCTGTTTATCTACTCACAGGCTTACAGACACTAGGCTGATTCTAGATCTTGACTCTTGGGAACATTACGGCAGTAAACATGGATGTGCAAGTATTTCTGTGATTGTTGGATTCAGGTACTGATCCAGGAGTGTTATAGCCTGGTCATATGGACTCTGCTGTTTAGCACAGTAGTGGGGTCAATTAAATCCCTATCAGGAGCGTATGGGGGTTTCTTCTCTCCTAAACCCTGACCTGTTTTGTTCTTCTTGTCTTCTTAATCCTAGCCTTGCTGATTGGCATGAGATAGAATCTCATTTAGCTGAAATTCATGTTTCCCCAATG
>CABHPR010149593.1:19462-38177 GCA_902168415.1 Peromyscus melanophrys | reverse complement strand
AAAAAAAAAAGTACTTGAAAGAAACACCAGCAATTGAACTTCATTGCATCATTTAAAAAAAAAAATAATTCCTTGGTCATGTAGTGTCTCCTTCCTTCTCTGTATTTTAGAAGAATTCTCAAGAGTTGTATGTTATTATCCTCATACAGTTAATTCTAGGTTTGAGTCAATTTGGGGCGAGTAAGGCTTGAACCCTTTAATATTTGTGTTTATACACTTTTCTTTGAGACCTAAGTACAGATGATGAATCTGTTTGTGACTTCTCCATTAAGAAGATATTAGCAGCTAGAGACTGAAGCCCTGTATCTTCAAAATAACTGCATTTGAGCTACCTTTATGGAAGCAATTACTATTAAGTGGGGTCAGGCTGGCACTCTGATGGGTTAGGATTAGTATCCTTTCGAGAAGAGTAAGAGAGACCAGAGCTGTCCTTGAGCCAGGGAAGAAGAGGTCACATATACTACGGGAGACAGTGGTCACCTACAGATGTGGTCTCAGAATGAAACCCACCTCTCCCACCCACAGAGCTTATCCCAGCCTGTGGACTGTGAGAAGACTTTTTATTTTATTTTATTTTATTATTTTTATTTTTTAACAAAAACCCTGAATTCAGTCTTTTGTCTTTTAGGTACTTGCTTTGGCAGCTCAAGAAGAATGATAAATTAGTATTCACTTAACTACAGGAAATTAAATGTAAGTGACCTTTATCCAGAAAAGCAGTCCCTTTCATTTAAAAAAAGATGGAAACTAAAATTGCCACACATTTTAATAAGAAATTGTAGGGAAACACTCCTTTAATTGTTACATGATATTACCTTACAGAGAAGTCTATTTTTTATCTTTTAAAATTTTTTTCTACTGGGGATTGAACTTATGACCTTATGTAATTTACCTTTGTGCTAAATCCACAGCCTTCCTTCCAGGACGTTTTAACGTCAGGGCCCAGAGTTCTCTGGGTTATTGTCTGAGGTCCTGTCTGAGGTCCTGAGCAGGACTTTGACTTTATAGGCCAGTTTACTGACTGTCACCATTTTCTTTTACAAAATAAGAACATTTTTGGTTCCAGTACGTAAACAAACAAACAAACCAACCAATCTTTGGAAATTATTTTTCTAATTCCAAAGTTTGGACTTTTGTAGTAATATGATAAATGTTTATTTAGAAACATAAAGGATTTTTTTGTAACTTAATAGATGTGTACCAAGGCAGATTCTGTATTCCTCAGGAACCAGGACAGTTAAAGTAAACAGTATTAATCAAGTTAGGACGATGGTAAGCTAACGTAAACAATATTATTAAAGGTTGGGAAAACACTGTCTTCCTTAGTAGACACCGTCTTGTGTTTGTTAAAAATGGTTTGACCTAAAAGTAGAATGCTTCTGGAAAACAAAACAAAACAAAACAAAACAAAACAAAATAAAACAAAACAACCCAAGAGCCTGCTTTGTTATAATATCCTTTGTTCAAAGAGCAGAATATCTTTTTTTAAAGAAAGTGAAGTATATCTATTAAAATGTTTCAATTTTATCGATAGAAAGATATCCTAGCTCTCCCACAGCACTGTACTCTGTGTAGTGGTCAAGACTGCCAGGAGTTCTTGGCTACGTGTTCCCTGGGGCTGATAAAAGCAAGCCGTGGAAGAATGGGGTCAGTCAGGCACTGAGCAGTGGAAACACACAAGACCCAACTGAAAAGAATAAGGTTGCCTGTGTAGTATAAGCACACTTAATATATATATAAACTCTGTTCTTAAAACCGTTTGGGAGAGTTTACACTTACCTTAATAAAAGCTATAGGAAATCAACTTAATACTTATCAGAAGTGATATGTAAAAGTGTTGATGTTGGGGGTTGGGGACGTAGCTCAGTTGGTAGAGTGCTTGCCTCAAAAGCCCTAGGTCTTAGATTTGGTCCCCAGCACTGCCTAAACTGAGTGCTGTCCACACTGTAACCCCTGAATTCCAGAGTTGAAGGCAGGAAAATCAGGAGTTGAAGGTTATCCTTGGCTACGTTTTGAGTTCCAGGTTGGCCGTAACTACATGGCATCCTGTCTGAAAAAACAAAAACAAACAAAAAGTGTTGATGTTGGTGAAAAACGGAAAGTTGTGGAGATGAATGGTGTTGGTGAATGTGAGATAATAATATAAATCTACATTAGCCACAGAACTGTATATTCAAATAGTAAAAATGACAAACCTTATGCTTCCATAATGTTTACTATTTTTTTGAAATTAATATGTAATCACATGATTTCCCCTTTTCCTTCCTCCCCTCTAAGCCTTGCTCTCTCAAATTCATAGCCTCTGTTTCTTTAATTACTATTACAGACACATATATAAACACACATACATACATAATCCATAAGTATGTATACACATGTATTTACACAACACATATATATGTATGCATATATTACTGAATATATAAATACAACCTGTTCAAACTCTATATGGTTACTTGCGTATATGATTTCAGGGCTAGGTAACCGATTTTGGAGCTCTTCCCTGGGAAGACTATTTCTCCTGCTCTCAGAATTGTTTAGTTGCCTGGAGTTCTTTGTTTCAGTTTGAGACTCCATGAAAATCTCCCCCGTCAATGTTAGCATGTCTATTGGTGATGTCTTTGCTGGGGTCTTATTTAGGCAGCCATATTGATAAGACTCATGGGTAGTTTCTCTGATATTTCTAGAAGAAAAAACAATCTCACAGCAAACTTCCTGTTCCTCCATTTCTTAAGATGTTTCTACTCCCTCTTCCATGATGTTCCCAGAGAGCCATAGGTGTAGGAATCATGTTGTTGATGTATCAGGTGGGGACCGGCATCACCCGGTCACTTGTACTCTGGACTTGGATCCGCTATGGTTTTCTGTAAGTTCTCTGTCTGAGACATTTCACTGATGAAGGGAGAGACCTTATCTGTGGGGATGAGGACACATATTTAGAATGCAGTTAGAAGTTATGCTGTTTAATAATGTGGCAGTTGTAAGTTCTTCTCCAAGATCCATCATTTGACTAACAGTGAGAAGTTGGCTAGGTACCGGGCATGGTTTCCCTCTTGTTGAGTTGTCTACCAGGTTCATACTCACATAAACTGAACCGAAGACTAGCATGGCACAGGGCCCCTAAGGGTCCAATACTGTCGTGCACAGCTAGTTGGGAACCACGGCTCCATTACATTTTAAAACAGAGTCAATGGCAACAACACTAAGAATAAAGACAATTGTAAAAGTACAGGTAATTCTTGTACAAACCTAACAAAACAAACAAAAAAAAAAAAAAAGGAAAAAGGTATTGAAAGCCCCTCAGACGGTTAGGCATCATGGAAATTCACCTACTTAGTGGTTCTAAGACAGTGACGTAGTGGTCAAATATGCTAGAAAATCATTCTGGGGAGGTATAAGTCACGAAATAGCATAACTTTTGGTTGATTTTCTAATTCCTGAAAAATTAGGAATATACATATATCAGTATGTGTTTAAATCTACATTATTTAAATTTCCTATTTTAGGTGTTTTGTTCTTTTCCACTAGCTCAAATAATTAAGACTTGCTACTCAAATTGAATTCAAATAAAATTCTACCCAATTTACAATTTCAAAAGGCTTTGCAAGTACATTTTACTCACATTTTACAAGGCAGATGAAGAACTGAA
Organism: Peromyscus melanophrys; assembly: GCA_902168415.1. NCBI lineage: Eukaryota > Metazoa > Chordata > Mammalia > Rodentia > Cricetidae > Peromyscus > Peromyscus melanophrys. Next base: position 34,528 of record CABHPR010149593.1, on the reverse strand, counting down.
CAATTGTTCACTGGGGTGAAAATGAGCGGTGGGAGCCAGTAAGACCAACTTAGCGTTTCTCAGGATAAGAAATTCTTGGTCTATGGTCTCCCCCCAACACTACTGCACTTTATAAATTAATGTAATATTTTCATTACTTATGTCATAAGGCCAATGTTTATGAACTAAACGTATATAATGGAGAAATCACAGTTGGAATATTTTTAAATATATATTTTAATTTTACCTGACACATAATATTTATGTGATACGGTGTGACATTTTAATGCATGTATACAGTGTATTGTAACAAGATCTGGATAATTAGCACACCATTTCAAACATGTATCATTTCTCCATATTCAGAATATTCAAAATCTTCTCTATTATCTATTTTGAAACATACAGTAAATTCTTGTCAACCTTAATTCTCCTACAGTACCATAGAATACTAGAAGCTCTTCTTCTGAGTCCACCTAGTATCTACTGCCCACCTTCTTTCTAGCCTCTTTACCCACAATTGTAATTTTAAGGAGATTTCAAAGTACATCATTTTAGCCTGGATTGAAATCCCACAGATTTTGTGGTGGTTTAAATGAGAACGGCTTTATAGGCCATTATTGGAGTGCTTGGTCACCAGGGAGTATAACTGTTTGAGAAGGATTCGAACAATTAGGAGGTATGGGCTTGTTGGAGTAGGTGTGGCCTTGTTGGAGTAAGGCCCAGTCTCTCTCTTTCTGCCTGCATTTGATAGAAACCAATCCTATGGAAGTACGTTGGGGATATCTGACGTATAGCTAGAACTGTCACTGGGGGTATGGGTCCATTTCTTCCTCCTTATCATGGAATATTTGCCAGTATCTGTAGATATGTTTGGTTGTCACAGCTTAAGGGCAGGTGTCAGTGTGACCTCGTGGGCAGAGACTAGAGGAATCTGCTAAACACCCTTTGAATATATAGAACACAGACTAATTCGGCCATAAATGCTGTACAGTTCTGAAGTTCTGTGAGAATGAGAATATAGGGGTAGTCATGATAAGATTTTGGCCAAATTCTGAGGTATTTATTGAGTGTAATTGAGTTGCAAAGTGAAAGGCTATCTCACTTCCAGATCTGAGGTGGGTTAATTGAAGGGAGGAATGGCAAGGGGGTGAGAACACTCCCAGGAAGGCTTTTTATAGTGACAGCAGCGAGTTTGGAAGTTTCCCCCACAGCCAGGTTAAAGGCCAGGTCACCAGAAAGTGGTGCTGTTGGTAAGTGGAATCTTTGGGGGCGGGGCTTAACAGAAGGAAGTTAGGCCATTGAGGGAATACCATTGTACCTTTGAAAGGGATCTTAGGATCCTGGCCTTTTTTCCTTTGTTTTTCCTTCCTGCCTGCCCATCAGGAGGTGATCAGGTTTCCTCCCTACAAGTTTCCACCATGATGAGCTTCTTCACCACAGGTCCTAAAGCCATTGGGCCATCACCTAAAGAAAACTTCAGCCTAAGGAAATATTTTGTCCTTGTAAGTCCTACGTCTCAGGTGTTCTGTCATGTGGGATTAGCCAATGAAGTCAGGATGTAAAAAGAGTTGAAGGGCAAGTTTGGTCAGTGTCTTAGTTAGGGTTTCTATTGCTGTGAAGAGACATGGCAACTCTTACAGAAGAAAATGTTAACTGGGGTGGCTTACAGTTTCAGAGGTTCAGTCCATTATCATCATGGTGGGACCTGGCAACGTGCAGGCAGACATGGTGCTGGAGAAGAACCTGAGAGTTCTACATCTTGTTCTGCAGGCAACAGGAAGTGAATTATCTATCACAATGATTGTAGCTTGAGCAAAGGAGACCTCAAACCCCACCCTCACAGTGACACACTTCCTCCAACAAGGCCATACCTACTCCAACAAAACCACACCTCCTAATAGTGCCACTCTCTCTTGGGGCCATTTTCTCATTTTCTTTCAAATCTCCACATTCCTCTCCCTGGCCCTCAAAGGCTTGTAGCCATATCATAACGCAAAAGTGCATTCAGTCCAATTGCAAAAGTCCTCATAGTCTATAATAGTCTCAAACTTATTTAAAAATCTAAAGTTCAAAGTCTCTTCTGAGACACATGGCAATCTCTTTACTGTAATCCCCTGTAAAATAAAAATAAAAAAGTGGATCACATACTTCCAACATTGAGGAGCATACTGGACCAAAGCAACACCCAAACCCAGCTGTGCAAACTCCAAAATCTGCATTTCCATGTTTGATGTCAAAACACTCTTCAGATCTCCAACTCTTTTCAGCTTTGTTGACTGTAACACACTTCTTTCTCTTGAGCTGCTTCTACTCCCTGTTAGCAGCTCTCCTTGACAAGTATCACATGACTCTGGCATCTCCAACATCTTGAGGTCTCCAATCCAGGCTTCAACTTCACAGCTTTACTCAGTGGCCTCTCTAGGCCTCCATTCAGGGACTCCCCCGACACATGCCTTGCCTCAGTGGCTTTCTTTAGTTGCGGAGGCAAATTCCATAACCTCTTTCCTCTGCCCTTAACACTAAAGCTAGAACCACGTATCTGAAACTGCCAAATTCTGCTGCTTGCTGGGGCTGGAACATGGTCTCCTCATTCACTTACATCTTCACCAGCTTTCTGTTGGTTTCTTTCACTGCCTAAACTTGGCTATTCTGGAACTTGGTCTGTAGACCAAGCTGGCCTCAAACTCAAAGATTTGCCAGCCTCTGCCTTCCCAGTGCTGGGATTAAAGGCATGCACCATTACATCAGACACTAAACTGTTCTTTAATTCCTTTTCACAAGTTTGAAACTTGGCTGGGGGATCTTGCCCTGAGGTCACCACTCCCTTTATTTCAATTCTTAATCTGTTTATCTCCTTAAACACAGGACTGAGCGCTATTCTACTTCCTGGTACTCTTTTCTGTTGTGGGATATTCATACACTGTGTGAAGATGTATTTGCTGTGATTAGTGTAATAAAAAGCTGAACAGCCAATAGCTAGGCAGGAGGTATGGGTGGAAATTCTGGGGAGAAAAAGAAAGAGGAGGAGAATCTAGGTATAAAGGAGACACAGAGAGGAAACAGGAAGTGCAAGATGGAAGAGAGGTAATGACACATGATAGAATGTAGATTAATATAAATGGATTAATTTAAATTATAATAGCTAGTTAAGGAACAAGTCTAAGCTATGGGCCAAGCTTTTATAATTAATAATAAGTCTCCTTATTGTTATTTGCAGGTGGGTACTAGACTTCTAGTATGCACATAAACATTTCCAAGTGTTTCTCACGAGCAACTAGATTTGAGAACTGCTATTGTAGGTCAACAAAGTCTAGAATGAAGAGGCGAGGTGCTATGAGTAGCCTTTCTAACCTAGAGACTTTTGTGTTCTGGAAGTGTGATGGATTTTACCAGCAAGTACACAGCCAAAAGGCTGAGGCTAGATTTTATAGGGTATTTCTCAGCTTAACTCATGAAGATGGGCCCTGAAGAACCAAGGAGGTCAGTTTTTACTGTGATGAATGCTTTGGAGTTAAACTTTCAAAGAGTCCCCAAATTAAAACACTGAAGTTCTATATTTGAAATTAAAATGCATTAATCATAAAATTAAAACATTACCTCTTAAAGCATTTATTTTTGTGTATATGTATATGGTTGTGTGTGGATGTATGTATGAACTTGTGTGTGTGTTCATGTATGTGTGTGTGTATTTGTGTGTGTGTTCATATGTGTATGTCTGTGTTCGTGTTCGTGTGTGTGTGTGTGTGTGTGTGTGTGTGTGTGTGAGTGATAAGGGCCAGATGTCAACCTTGGATGTTGTTCTTTAGCAGATGTTCACTTTGTTTGAGAGAAGGTCTTTCATTGGCCTGGAGTACAAGGGTTAGGTTAGTCTGGCTGGCCAGTGAGCCCCAGAGACCCGCTTGTCTCTATCTCTTCGTCACAGGGTTATATATTCCTGTCACCCTGCTTGGACTTTTAGGTGGGTACTGAGATAGAGCTCACATCCCCATGCTTGCATGGTGAGCACGTTGCAGACTATCACCTCAGCACCCACTCTGTATTTAAAGAGAACAATGTTAGAAAAGAAGAAATGCAAAGCCAGCAAACTGAGGATGTCTTCTGCAGAATAAATCACTTTGCTTTGTTTATATGTAGTGGGTTAAGGTAGCCTGTTTTTCCATCTGAGTTCTCAGTAGACAATGAACCTGCATGCTTCTCCCAGCCTTCTGCTTTCATAGCCAGCCCTTATCTGCAGCTTCCAGATCTTAGCAAGCATTCCTTTCTCACAGGAAGGCAACCCAGGTGAAAGCATGCCTTGTCTGCAGATTCCTGGGACGCTTTCAAAGGGGGCGAGTGAATGACTGATGCTGAGAATCTGTTCTGATTTCATTTGTCTCTGACAGGGCCTCATGACAATTTAATATTCTTTATTATTATTTTACATGCAACTTCCTTCCCAGCTTATGATTCCTGTCAGGACTGTGTATTATTACTCATTAGTCATTTTTTGTTGCTTGGCCCATAATGCTTCAAAGGAGGGCTGGTGTATTTCGGTAATTTTGCTTACAATTTGATTTGTGTTCTCTAGAATCCCAATTTAGTTCCATCAGCACATTTCTGCACACAGCAGCTGGGCCCTGGATGGGAACATTTGCATACCTTAGCAGCTGAGAGCCTAAGCCCCAGGAATCCAGAATCTGGCCAGATATTTCCCAGAGCATCACTTGACTTTTTGAAATAAATTCTGTCATCCAATTTGTAACTATCTGTCTCACTGACACAATTCTTATGCACACTTTAAAAGAAGTGGTCTCCAGGTAATTTGGGAGCTAACATGCTTTTATAAAAATCCTTGTTGTACAATCAGAGAACATGTTCATCCTACTTGACTGCCAGGTAAAAATATTGCCCCTTCTCATTGTAAATATCTTCATCATTAGAGAAGCAGCAAGGGGATCAGATGCTTAATTAGTCAGTGATTGCCTTGAAGGCAGGTAATCCATTAATCTGCAAGCATGGTGATGAGCCCTTGAGCAGACTCTCCACACATCTGCCCTTACCCAGCCGTGATGTGAGGAGAGCCTGTGTCAGGCTTCTGGCTTCTTTTCATCGTTTTCTTTGCTTATATCCAACCTCTTGAACCTGGTCTCGGTCTATGTGATATGCTGAAAAAAATGTCGCTTCCCCAGAAAATCACCATCCTAATTCTTAGATTCTAGGATTGTGAAGAAAATATCTTTGCAGATGGTGATCAATTTAAGGATTTGGCAATGAGGAGATTATCCCGCGTTGTCCAGGTATCGTAGTTTCTTTTCCTGTTGCTGTGGTAACATGGACAGAAGTGGCTTGAAAAGGAAAGCATTTATTTCACTTCTCAGTTCATTGTGGCAGGGAAGTCGAGGCAGCCGGTGCTTGAAGCGGTGAGTCACGTTGCGTCCACAGTCGGAAAACAGAGGAGTAAGTACACTTGCTAGTGCTCAGCTTGCTCTCTCCATTTTGTACAGTCCAGGATCTCCTGCCCAAGAATTGTCCCACCCACAACTAAGATGGTTTACCTCACATCCATGAAGATAATCTAGACCATCCCCCACAGCTTCCCAAAGGCGTGGCTCAGCGGTCATTCTAGAGTCCTCCAAGCCGATGAGCTACACAAACCTGCACGTCAGGATGAGCTTGAAGCACCATCAGTCATGTGTGCTCAGGGGAGGGAGAGGGAGACTTGAAAACAGACAGAGCAGGGGAAGGGCAGGTGACGGTGGGGTAGAGACAGGAGAGGGACAGGGACGTACATGAGGAGCAGCAGCCACCAGGAGCTGCAGAAGGCGTGGACTTGGGAGTGTGGCACTGCCAACACTTCAGTCTCACACAGAGAACCTGATTCTGGATAACTGGTGTCTGGGTCCCGTGAAAGTGAAATTCTGTTGTTGTAAGTCACCAAATTCATAGTAACTGGTCACAGCAGTCACAGAGGTCAAGATAGTTAGAAAGGGTCTGTTCTACAGTTCTTGAATGAGTACTTTATGAATTCATAATTATAATTTACTAGTGGTAGTTTATTAGTTAGTTTACACTGCTTTTGGTTGAAACCAATTGCCAATCTTTTATGATTCATGTTACCCGAGTCCTTGCTGTTTTTGCAAGGTCCGGGTATCCATGAGATATAGGGTCATTTGATCTGCTAAAAGAAATACAGGTAACATTATACAGGCTGGGCAGGCTGTATTTATGTATTTAGGAATGTATATATACATATATATATATATATAGTATGTATTTATGAACATGTACAGATATGCATATAACAACAGTTGATGAAAAAGAGGCCATGAATTTGAATGAGAGCAAGCAAGAATATATGGGAAGGTTTGGAGGGAGGAAAGGGAAGGGAGAAATGATTTAATTATATTATAATGTCAAAAAATAAAAGAAATAATTAAAAAATCAGAATGATAAGAACAATAACAAAAATGGTCCTCACACATGAGACAAAACCTGTGAGGTGGTAACACAGAAGATTCAAGAATCTAGGAAGTGGGAAGAATATACTTGGTTAAACTATAAATGTTATTCATTTCATTTCACCATTTTGCTTCTTTTTCCAGTTTCTATCAATCATAGTCTGTATTTTTATCATTGTAAAACAATGTGCTATAAGATACCTAAGTGCAAGCCCGGAGGTGTTGGCACATGCCTTTAATCCCAGCACTTGGGAGGCAGAGACTGGCAGAGCTCTGCGAAGGTTTTTTTTTTTTCATTTTTTTATTATAAAGAGATTTTCTATTCATTTTACATACTAACCACAGATTGCCCTCTCCTCCCTCCTCTTGCCCCCAGACTTCCCCCCTAGCCCACCCCTCATTCCCACCTCCTCCAAGGCAAGGTCTCCCATGGGGATGATGGAAGCTCTGTGAGTTTGAGGACAGCCTGGTCTACAGGTCTACAGAGATAGTTCCAGGACAGCCAGAGATACACAAAGAAACTCTGTCTTGAAAAACCAAAAACCAAAAAACACCACCACCAACAAAAACCTTAGTGCTGAAATTCCATTCTCTAGAGTGGCCATGGCAGTGAGTTACAGATCACTGTGACTCTGGGCTGAAGTGGGAAGCCAGAAGCCAGATGTCCTTATTCCCTTTAGCCCTTAGTAGAACGTTGTCACATACCACTGTCTCCCAGCATTCCGACTTTCATTGCTGTTATTGGACATGACATTAGGGCCAGCGTGTAAGTTATGGGACCCTGTAGTATGGGTGTCATTGAACGTAATGGAGATTCTCAGAGTGACTAATTTTTACACAGGTTGTGGTGCCCAGTAAAATGTTTCAAAACACCCAACGGTATTTTAGTTTCAGCTACAGGTCCTGAAACTATGGAAGAAAAATTTTGCTGGAGATTAAAAAAAAATACTCTTCACAAATGCACTTCCTGAAGTCTTATATTAAAAAAACAGAGATATATAACTATTTTTTATAATCACCAACTTTTCATAAGACAAGTCTTCCTTCATGGGAAAGGCAGAACTGTTATCATTCAGTTGGAAAACAAAATTTTCCCTCCTGAGAATTTCAATAGTTGTTTTTTGTGGCTGTCTGGCTAAATCTTACTTTTGTTTGTGGACAGGTTTCTGGGTACTTACTGTTTTGAACATGTCTCCCTTCCTTCCATAATGCATCCCAAGGCACAGTGGTAGATATTGATAAGGTAAATAAAATGATGTTTTTGCTATTAAATATTTCACTAAAGCCTTCATGGTTTTTTTAGGGAAAATGAAGCACCTGGAAAAGGATAGATCTGAGATCAGGTTGGAAGGAGAAGCTGAGAATAAGCCTTTAAGCCTTTAAGCCAAGTCTAGAAGTTCATATTTTATCATGTTGGAACATGGATTTTCATGACATGTACCCCTGTCCAAAACGAGACCAGAATTGTCAAAGTGTTTCAGATTTATAATGTTTTTGGTTTTGGGGTGTTTGCATATACATAATGAGAAATTTTGGGAGTGGGACAACATGAAATGTATTTATGTTCCATATATACCTTCTATACATAGTCTAAGAGCAACTTTGTTCAATATTTTCTAGATACCTGTGTTTGGACAGTAGCTCATCTCTTGAACACAGGTGTGGTGGCTTGCTGGCACTAAAATAGTTTTGGTTTTGGATTAGAGATGCTTATCACATTCAAGTATAATTTGTATATTTAAAATAAACCCTTGATGATGAAAATGCTGGTGACCAATTACAAGTTTCTCTGAAATGACAACCTGAGAATTGAATAGAGAGATGCCATATGAATTATGAATTTTGTTTTCATCTCAGCTCCCTAAGAATGCTGCAGGCTGCAGGAAAATGTGTGGAACCCAGCCACTATGACAAAAGCTGCTACTTGGAAAAGTCAAGGACTTTGCCGAAGGTCAAGCCATGGCTTAAGAAATCTTGGTGATATTTTAGCTTTTGTATCTATATATTAGCTGATACCTGCAATGATTTTCTTGTATGCTATGTGTGGTTCCAAGAACTTCTAAGGGTGTATTTTATCTGAAATACCTGTCAAGCATCCAGATCTCCTGAACTAAGGTAACACTCTTATGGAAACAACACCTGTCTCCTAGGTCAGGAGGATAGCTTTATTTCTTGTGCAATTTAAGATGAGACCCTCCTTTCTGATATAGCCTTACTAACATTATAGACTCCTAACTTCTTACCTAACCACTTCTAGGAATGTAGACTGAGCACATAAATCCCCTTTTCTTGGTATACTAACTGATCATTAGCTGACCTCCTCCTTTACCACTCCCTTTTTGGGTTGTAAAAGAATACCTGATGGTCACTCCCTGAGGAAAACTCTTATCTGCCTTTTTGACCCTGTAAGAATGCAAGCCTGGTGACTTTGCTCTGCCAGAGGATTGCTGTTGCTTGGGTTTATAACTGAATACCTCAGAGACAAGGAGAGAAGGGAGAGGTATAGGATACTTAGAAGAGAATTTTGAGGGATAGAACTTGAGGACAAGATGGAGAAAAGAGAGTTGAAGAACTAGATGGGTAAGAATTGGAGAGGAATGGGAAAGAACTAGATTGAAGGGCTAGAAGAGAGAACTTGAGGATGAGATGGAAGATGAGGAACGAGATGAGAAAGACCTAGATGGGACAAAATTAAGACAAGAGAATTAAGATAGAACATAGAGGAGACAGCAGATAAATGTAGAGAGAAATCAGGCAAGAAAGGAGCTAGGCATGAGAGCAGAATAGAAGCTGTGCAGAGAGAGAACTGAGATAGAATAATGAAGTATATGGACTAAAGAGTTTTGTGTATGTGGATTCACTTTATATCATCAAAGATTATCAACTGGTTGTAGATTCTTCCTGGACCCTGGGAGGGGTCTATCGAGGGGCTGGACCCCCATAGTCCCCGTTATAAGAATTCTATATTGTACAAATTAAGAAGGAAAGTTCACTGTGGTGGTATTGTGTTCCCCAAAATATTGTGCACCCTAATAAACTTGTCTGGGGTCAGAGACAGAACAGCCACTAGATGCAAAGGCTAGAAAATGGTGGCACTCACACCTTTAATCCTAGCACTCCAGAGGTAGAAATCCCTCTGGATCTCTGTGAGTTCAAGGCCACATTGGAAATGGCCAGGCATGGTGACACACGCCTTTAATCCCAGAAAGCGAGCCTTTAATCTCAGGGAGTGATGTTAGAAAGCAATAAAAAATACATAAGGCGTGAGGACCAGGAACTAGAAGCATTTGGCTGGTTAAGCTTTCAGGCTTTGGAGCAGCACAGTTCAGCTGAGACCATTTGGATGAGGACACAGAAGCTTCCAGTATGAGGAAACAGGATTAGCTGAGAAGTTGGCCAGGTGAGGTTAGCTGTGGCTTGTTCTGGTTCTCTGACCTTCCAGTGTTCACCCCAATAACTGGCCTCAGGTTTGATTTTATTAATAAGAATCTTTTAAGATTCCTGCTACAGTTCACTGTCATTAATATACTTGCTTTCTTATCTAAAGAAACCACTTAGTTTTCTTGTCCAACTAGTTCAATGCAAGTGACATATGACCAAATAATATGCCAAAGTTCACAACAGAGACATGTGTCTTATGTGACCATAATTTTAAACACATGCTAACAGAATTTTGTTAATTATAAAACTATGATGGCTGAAGACGAACTTTTTTTCTGCCACAATGTTCTTATGCTTTCTTTATCTGATAAAACATATATGGACTACTTAATAAATTGATATAGATCAGTAGTTCTCAACCTGTGACCATAGAGGTCACCTAAGACCATCCTGCATATCAGATGTTTACATTATGATTCATAACAGTAGCAAAATTATAGTTATGAAGTAGCAATAAAAATAATTTTATGGTTGGGGGTCACCACAACATGAGGAACTGTATTAAAGGGTCACAGCATTAGAAAGATTGAGAACCACTGCTCTAGGTGGATAAGTAAATAAAAAAGGTTGAAATGTACTAAAAATAGTTGTAGTGTTGTAGCTATGAGTTGGAAAAAGCAGAATAGAAGTACTTTTTAGGGCTCGGGTTGTGACTCAGATAGAGTGCTCATCTAGCATGTATGAAGCCCTGGGGTCCCTGCGCAGTTACACACACACACACACACACACACACACACACACACACACACACACACACACATATACACACACACAAATGAATAAATCTCTCTCTCTCTCTCTCTCTCTCACACACACACACACACACACACACTTCATTGATACTGGAATAAAATGTCTTATGCTCAGAGATAGTGAAGAGTGCCCTTTTTTTAGAGGAGAAGGAAATGGTAAAGGAGAGATTTAGTTGTGGGGAAGATGAGGCATTCTGCGGTGTGTGTGTGTGTGTGTGTGTGTGTGTGTGTGTGTGTGTGTGTGGACAAACTTGGGCATCTCCCCTTCCTGCCTCCCTGCAGTGGCCCTCCTTGGTCCATGCCATGAGCCCAGTCTTGACCCAGTCATTATTGCTCTACATTGTCCCTCCCAGACCTCATGCTTGGTCAGAATCTCAACTATCTCAGAATCAGGCTGTTGGAGCCAAGTTTCTCATCTGGTTTTAAGCCAGAGATGGTGCCATAATGATGGCTGAAAATATAGAATTTCAATGCAGGAGTCTTAGTTTTGAATCCCGACACCAATGCTTATTAAATCTATGGCCTTGACAAGTCATGCATCTTCTTTGTGCTTCTGTTTTCTCACTGTAAAATGGAAGCACTCCATGGTTCTGTTTTGAGCACTACACAGGACAGCATCTATAGCTGCCCTTATATGTGATTTGTGATGGCGGATGTCAGGTCCTCCTTTCTCTCCCTTCCAATAGCTTGTTCTTCAGACAGTCATTGAATCACTTTCTTTTGGTGATGATAAATATTCTAAGGGTTCCCTGGTGAGACCTCACATTAAAAAACTAAAATAATAAATGAGAGGAAGAATGCACATATTTTTGTGTATGTGTGCATGTCTGTGCCTGTGTGTATATATTTGTGTGTGTGTTGCACAAATCCTAATGGTCTTAAAATAAAAACCCAGAGCCAAATATTGGGTAAATGATGAAAAATTAAAGAGACAAAGGAACAAGCCACAGCCACTTCTCACCTTGCCAACTCCACGAATCCTCTTACTGAATGTCCCTGATATATCACAACATGTGTGTGTCTGAGAACACTTGTGTGTGCATGTATGTGTGCATGTGTGTGTGGGCATGTGTGCCTGTGTGTGCCTGTGTGTATTTGTATGAGTGTATGTTCATATGTGTATAGATATATTTGGAATTTTTTCTTTCTCTTCTTTCTTTCCTCAATTTTCTCAGGAGGAATAAGATACAAACTGAACAGAAATGGAGCAAGTTGACTTCCTGACTGCGCTAACCCGGGCAGAGGCTGCCAAAGTTAGTACAGATTTGGCTGTTGGCAAAGCGCTGTCAATAAGGACCCAGACAAGTTAGAGTTTGATTTTGGCGGTAATTTTTGGTACCTCTCCATTACAGAGCCTAGTCTTACTATGTACTATTTCCGTCTCTGCCTCTAGAGAATCCATTCATCACGCTGTTTGTGGCAGTCACCCAGACCAAGGTTCTTAAAACCCTTTGCATTTAGTGTTTCTCATTTTAGTAAGGAGTGGGTTATCACATTTGGCAGGATGAGGAGGGACAGAAAGGCTCCAATCATTTCCCTCTCAGTGCTGTGTAGAGCTCTTTCCACGATTTGCCTGGGGAGAGGAGGCTTTACAAATGTAGGCCACACACAATGAATTTGGCTTGCACAGGATTAACAAAAGAACTAGCTACTAACATGTCAAACTCGGTTGTTCTCCAACCCAAATCTAAAACCAGGTTTCTTCTTCACAGTTTGGTAACATCCCAGTAGGGTAAAGACTTGTCAGGGGGTCAAGGACATCACAAGAAAACCCACAGAAACAACTAACCTGGCTTATAGGAACTCACAGCCTCTGAACCAACAAGCAGGCATCCGGCCTGGGACCGACCTAAGCCCTCTCTATATTTGTGACACTTGTGTAGCTTGGTCTATTTGTAGGACTCTTAACAAAGGGAGCAGGGGATGCCCCTGACACTTTGGCTAGCTCTTGGGAATCTATTCCTCAAACTGGGTTGCATTGCCCAGCCTAAGTACAAGGGGAGGTGCTGAGTCCAGGCTTTGTTGATAACCATGGGAGGCCTGCCCCTTTCTGAAAAGAAACAGAGAAGGAATGGATTGAAGGTGGGGGCAGAGGGGAGGTGGGGGGGGTAGGGAATAGGAGGAGAGGAGGTAGGGGAAACTGCAATTGGAATGTAAAATAAATAAATAAAATAAAATAAAGATTTGTCTGTGATAAGGTAGCTGCCCGTGGAAGGATAAATCATCACAGCTTCTGAGCCTTTTGGCTGTGACTGTGTAGAAGAGCAAGCGATGACCATGGCTCACTTCTGCTTTGCTAATTGCTCCAGTTACCTGTTGGGCTCTGTGGGAACTTGGGTTTGCCACACCCTCCCCTCCCCACACTCACAATTGCTTCCCCCTCTATGCTGTGGGATGGTCTGTATGTCAAATTTCTCTGATTGGTCAATAAATAAAACACTGATTGGCCAGTGGCTAGGCAGGAAGTATAGGAGGGACTAACAGAGAGAATTAAAAGAATAGGAAGGTGGAGGGAGTCACTGCCAGCCGCCACCATGACTAGCAACATGTGGAGATGCCAGTAAGCCACGAGCCACGTGGCAAGGTATAGATTTATAGAAATGGATTAATTTAAGATATAAGAACAGTTAGCAAGAAGCCTGCCACGGCCATACAGTTTGTAAGCAATATAAGTTTCTGTGTTTATTTGGTTGGGTCTGAGCAGCTGTGAGACTGGCAGGTGACAGAGATTTGTCCTGATTGTGGGCCAGGCAGAAAAACTCTAGCTACACCCCTACCCCCATCTTAGTTTGGGTTTCTATTGCTGTGAAGACACCATGACCAACCATGACAACTCTTATAAAGGAAAACATCATTTAGTTGTGGCTGGCTTACAGTTTCAGAGGTTTAGTTCATTATCTTCATGGCGGTGTGCAGGTAGACATGGTGCTGGAGAAGGAGCTCAGAGCGTCTACATCTTGATCTGAAGGCAGCAGAGGCAACTGTGTGTCACACTGAGAGTAGCTTGGGCACAGGAGACCTCAAAACCTACCCCCTCAGGGATACACTTTCTCCAACAAGGTCACACCAACTCCAACAAAGCCACACCTCCTAATAGTCCAAGCCCTATGGGGGCCATTTTTTTTTCAGTCATCCCGCACTACCTCTTCAGCAAACATTTCTGGTCTTCCTGCTTTGGCATCTGCCCACACAGGTATGTTTATCTAACAGAGCCCAGTAGAAAACAAGAACTAGTCCTTAGAGAAAGTACTGAGCTCACCGTAGCAAACCAATCATTTTCAAAACCACAAGCTTCCATTTCCGAAGTGGCAGTTCTGTTTCTTGTTTCTTTTGCGAAGTGAATAATCTTATTTCGGAAAGCAAAACTGTGATTAGAGCATTTCAGTGGTAGTCACCTTATGCAATTGTTTAAAAAGCAGTAGAAATGATAAAGATTGGAATTAAAGGCATAGAAAACGACAAAACAGGCAAAAGAAAGTAGATGCAGCTAGAATAATTTATTTAAATAATAGGTTTAAGGGCAAATGTGCTTTTTTTTTTTTCTTGAGAGAAAAACAACGTGTTTAATGAACAGGAGCAATGTGGCAATTCTAAATTTGTTTGCCCCTAATAATATGACTTCAAAATATACAAAGCTAAATTATAAAGTTGTGAAGTGAAATAACAAGTCACAGTTGAAGATTTTAACATACTTGTCTTCATCATAAAAAAATTAGTAAAGAGAAAGTCTGAACAATATGCATCCGATTTTATCTAATGATCACGTACAGAAATCACCATAGCTGCCGGGAATGTTTCTTGTTAGAACAAATGGGACTGTAGTGCTGGTGCATGCTTGTAATTCTAGCGCTCAGGAGACTGAGGCAGGAGATTGGAGAGTTACAGGCCAGCCTTGACCTTGCCTCAAAAAGTGAAAAGAAAGGGAGTGGGAGAAACAAGCAAAAGACCAACGAGACAACAAATGCCAAAATGAATCAAAATGAAACAAAAATTTCACGATAAGCAAACAAACAAATGTAGAGTTAACTTTGTGTTGGCCTGGGCATGGGGCCTGCCTTGGAATGTGGTTAATATGCACCCACTGGAGAAAACACAATATACAATATTGTAATATACAATCCACTGGAGAAAACTGATATTCCCTTTGGCAGTTGGTATCAATTGCAACTAGCTTTTTTTAGGGGTGGGACTCTGTGTCCACCTCTCCCTCTCAGTGCAGGGACTCCATCGAGCTTGAACCTGTGCATGTTGACAGTCTCTGGGAGTTCATATGTGCATCAATCCTGTTGTGTCTGGAGGAGACTGCTTCCTTGGAGTTGTTCATCACCTCTGGCTCTTACAATCTTTCCTTTTTGCTTTTGTGGTTTTTTTTAAAACGTTTTATGTGAGAGAGGGAAAGAGGGAGGGAAGGAGAGAGAGAGAGAGAGAGAGAGAGAGAGAGAGAGAGAGAGAGA
>CABHPR010149593.1:0-19062 GCA_902168415.1 Peromyscus melanophrys | reverse complement strand
GAGAGAGAGAGAGAGAGAGAGAGAGAGAGAGAGAGAGAGAGAGAGGAAAGAGAGAGAGAACAACAAAGTTTGTGGATAGGGAGGTGGGAAAATAGTTCTGGGAGGAGTTGGAGAAGGGGAAGCATGAATGTATAATTTCAAAGGTATTGAAATAACATAGAAATGTTTTCTGATCACAAATGCAATTAAGATATAAATTATTAGCAACAATAATCAGAAAGATTCAATCATGTAAAAATAAGAAAGAAAAGTTTAAATTACCTATGAGTTAAAAAAGAAATCATAGCAGAAATGAGAGAGTATCTAGAACCATATGTAACAAAGACACTGTGACTAATGTGTGGGATGGAAACAAAGCTATACAAAGAGAAAAATTTAGCGCCACCTCATAGATTTCCTAAAACATTGTGTTAGTACATTTAAAAACACAAATCCTTAGAAGGATATAACTCTCTAAAACTCACTCAAGATAAAGTGAGTCCATTTACAAAGAACATCCTGGATCTATATAACTTCACCAGACATTTTGTTTAATACCATACGTGTACCAAGAATAGAAAAAAAGAGGTGATAACTGAGTAAGTACCATGAGTAAGTCAAAATGAGAAAGAAAATATAGAAAAGGAGGCAAAAATTGGGCGCCTTTACAAAAGAGAGCACCCCCAAATCTAAAGGCATGGAAATATCCTAATCTCAGCTCCTCTGCACCTCCACCCCATGAGCCCATATAGATTATGTGTGATGGCTGGAGTGAGAGATGTCCCCCATAGGCCCGGGGATTTGAATACTTGGTCCCAGTTGGTGGCACTGTTCCTAAAGGTTTAGGAGATTGTTGGCCTTGCTGGAAGCAGTACATTCTGGAGGTGGCTTTAGGGTTCTGTAGCCTCACCCCACTGTTCACCTGTGTGCTGTTGAGACTGACCTCTCAGCTTCTGGCTCTGGCCACCATGCTTGCTGCTTGCTGCTGTGCCTCCTTGCCATGATGCACTCTTATCCTCAGGGAATCATAAGCCAAAAATTTCTTTCTTCTGTAAGTTGCTTTTGTTTATGGTGTTCCATCATAGCAACAGGAAAGTAACTAATATATTGTATACCAATACTTTTTTGTTCTTTTGTTTAGGGAGCTCATTTATCTTACCTCATCAGTATACATAACTCCAGGACCCAAAAGAGAACTTGTCTCATAGTGGGGCCTTGATGCACATTTATGTATGCCTATAAATGTATGTGTGAAGCTGGAAAATTAAGAAAAGAAGCTAATCAATGATAAAATTCCAGAGCACTAACATGCAGAATGTGACAGAGTGTTCGGGCAAGCACCACAGTGCACATGGGTATGGTAGAGAAGCCAGAAAGAAAGCACATGCCAATATCATCTTTGATATCTTTGATTTCTAGGACCTGAGTTGCTCATTAAGAGTGGCTTAAACATTATGAGAACACGTAAAGGAAGTCTGGGTAGATGCTGTCAGGGTTGGGTACCTCAGCATTTCCTTCTCACACAGGCTCTGCATACCTTTTGGAAGCTCCCGTCTCCTTATCACAAAATATCTGTCACAGTGCCAAACATCAAAAACTAAACTCCAATGCATGAATAGAATAGTGGGAGGCATTTATCCTGGGGTCACACTGGCCAGCACCTGGCTGATTGTACTGAAATCTTGAGTTAATTGCAGGAAAGTGCAGTGAGACCCTTTCCTTTGGACTGTCCCATACCTGAGCTTACTGGCTCTTTGTTAGCAAGGGACCAGGATGGATGTTTATTGCAGACACAACCCACAGTGTATTTGTACCCAGTATGTCACAGGATTCAAGGGAAGAGATGTTCAAAGAATCATTTGTAGCTAAAAGACTATTCCTATAATACAAGGATCAAATATGACACATGGATTTGAGAGCAGAGAGAACACTGACATCAGTTGTAAGTGTGACTTTTTTTCTGTGGAGTTGAGGGAGGAAATTAAGGACAGCAGACTTGGTAATGGTGAGTGTTATGGTTTAATGTGAAATGTGTCTCACAGGCTCATACAGTTGAGCAGTTGGTCCTTAGATAATGGTGTTGTTTTGGGAGGCTTTGAAACCTTTTAAGCGGTGAAGCCAGCAGGAAGAATTAGGGAAGTAGAGGAGGGGGTTTGAAAGGCAGAGCCCAGTCTTGGCTCTAGTTTGGTTTTTGCAGCAGTGATATGAGATCTGTTATACAACCCCCTATCCTCTCCCTGTGCCACAGAGTCTAGACCATGATGGACAGAAACCCGTAGAAACCATGAGCCAAGACAAAGCCTCCTGTCCTTGAGCAAAAAGAAAAGTGACAGAGTTAAAGGTGAATAGAGGTGAGTGGATGCAGGCAGACAAAGACATCTATGAAAAGACTTGGCAGGGGAAGATGAGAAATGATGAAGTTGGGCTGGACCTCTTTCCTGTTTTACTGAGAATTCTACCAACCTCACCCCACATCCAGGACAGGGCCAGCTATGGCATTCTCTTCTCATGTGTTTGAACATTAAATCATAATTCCCATATTTCCCATATCTGATATTAAATCAATTATGTGTTTCTTAAATTATTCTAGTTATTTTTCTTTGACAGAGCTTTAACGTTTTCTACATAAGAAGTTTTAATGAGGAGAAAGGGGAACACTCCTCCACTGCTGGTGGAAATGCAATCTTGTACAGCCACTCTGGAAATCAGTATGGTGGTATCTCAGAAAAATGGGAATCCACTTACCGCAAGACCCAGCAATACCACTCCTGGGCATATACCCAAAAGATGCTCAACCATACCACAAGGACATTTGCTCAACCATGTCCATAGCAGCATTATTTGTAATAGCCAGAACCTGGAAACAACCTAGATGTCCTTCAACAGAAGAATGGGTGAAGAAAATGTGGTACATTTACACAATGGAGTATTATGCAGTAGTAAAAAACAATGCCACCATAAAATTTCTAGGCAAATGGATGGAACTAGAAAAAATCCTCCTGAGTGAGGTAACCCAGACTCAGAAAGACAAACACGGTATGTACTCACTCATAAGTGAATGTCAGAAGCAAAGCAAAGGACAACCAGACTACAATCTACAACCTCAGAGAAGCTAGATAAAGAGGAGGACACTAAGTAGGACACCCATGTATCACCCCAGGAAAGGGAAAAGGGTTAAGATCTCCTGGGCAAACTGAGAGGGGGTAATGGAGGGGAAGGGATGGGAGGGAATGGGAGGTGGGAACATGGGGGAGAGATGGGGAGGGAGAGCAATGAAAGAGATATCTTGACAGAGGGAACCATTAAGGGGATGGGGAGAAATCTGACGCTATGGAAAACCCCCAGAAACTCACAAAATTGTCCCCAGCTAAGACTCATAGCAATGGTTGAGAGGGTTCTTGAACTAGCCTTCCCCTGTACTCAGATTGGTGAATACCCTAATTGTCATCATAGAACCTACATCCAGTGACTGATGGAAGCAGATGCAGAGACCCACAGCCAAGCACTTGGCCAAGATCCTGGAGTTCAGTTGAAGAGAGGAAGGAATAGCTGACCCAAGCTAATGGGAGCTCATGGACTCTGGACTGACAGCTGGGGAGCCTGCATGGGACCGAACTAGGCTCTCTGAATGTGGGTGAAAGTTGCATGGCTTGATGTGTTTGTGTGTTCCCTGGCAATGGGACTAGGACTTACCCTGGGTACACAATGGCTATATAGACCCCATTCCCCATGGTGCAATGCCTTACTCAGCCTTGATGCAGGAGGGAGGGGCTAGGTCTGGCCCTAACATGGTATAACAGCCTGTGTTGACTACCCAAGGGAGGCCTTACCCTCTATGAGGAGGGGATGTGGGTGGGATGGGGGGAGGTGGGAGGAGTGGGAGAAGAAGAGGGAGGGGAAACAGGGGTTGGTATGTAAAAGGAAATAAAATCGTTTTTAAATAAAAATTATATATATATATAATAAAGTCAGTGGTCACACAAAAAAGAAGTAGCAATGAGAACTATAAACAGTGTTTTATTTTGTGAATATATTACTGCAAGTCTGTTGCTGGATCCTAATGGCTCCCTTGGGGCAGTGGGTGAGAAGGCACGGCATCAATGACACAGACAATGGGAGTTAGTTGAAGGCAAACAGCAAGCTCGTTTATTCAGTAATGGGAAAGGCCTTATATACCCTCCTCCCAGCAGCCAAGCTGTGTCCCAATCTGGTGGCTTTGCGCGGTCATCCCTCATTGGCTGGGCACAATCAGGAACTCTGACAGCACCTGTTGCTAATCCTCAGGCAGACCCTAGGTTGGCTCATAAGGAAGTATGTTATGTGCATGCCTTGGCAACTGGTTTGAGCCAATTTCCTCAACCCTATGGGCCTGTCCTACTACACAAGTCCATGATGTTGTTGAATTAAAAGTTACTCTTTTCTCATAATAGAATAATACTTTTGTTTCTAAAACACACAGAAAAAGATTCAGGAGGAAATGCGGAAATGATATACTACCTAGAACCACAGAGATTATTAGAGATAACATATTGATATTATTTCTTTTAGCTTTTCTCCCACTCATAGATTTATTTTGTATAGTGAAATACTGTTGCATAAATAGGCCATTCAACATTCTGCAGCTGATGAACTTTTTACCTTTTCTAATCTCTTGCCTGGTCTTATTGTTTTGAGCTAGGTTTCTATCAGTGGAATGGATGGGTAAAGACAATAAGGATGGTTTTTGGTTGTGCAGTACTTTGGCTAAACATGGCTGTTTTGGTCACGTATGGGCTCAAGTTTGGGTCTTCCATGTATAGGTGTGTGAATGTAAGTAATTGACCCAAGTTTTAGTTTCCTAATTTGTAAAATATGTATCATAATATCTACCTCATAGGGCTGTAAAAGATCAAATAAATTACTCTGCTGTATTACTGAGGTTATTATTGCTCTAGTGAAACACCATGACCAAAAATTAAGTTGGGGAGAAAAGAGTTTATTTGACTTACATATCCCGAGTCCCTGAGTCACAGTCCATTGAAGGAGGCTAAGGCAGGTACTCAAACTGACTGAGCACTAACCTGGAGGTAGGAGCTGACACAGAGGCCATGGAGGGGTGCTGAGTCCTGGCTTGCTAACCCTGCTTTCTTATAGCACCTAGTACCACCAGCCCAGGGTGGCCCCACCCACAATGGGCCAGGCCCTCCAACATCTGTCACTGATTAAGAAAATGCCCTACAGGCTTGCTTGCAGTCTGATCTCATGGGGACATTTCTCAATTGAGGCTCCATCCTCTTGGATGACTAAAGCTTGTGTAAGTTGACATAAAAATATCCAGCACATCAGTGTAGGATTCTCAGCATAGTGTCTAATTTAATAAATATGACCAACTTCCAAAAATGACATCTTAATTTGTAAAAACAAGTTCTATTTTATTTTTAATCTAGTTATTTGTAGCTGGAAGTTTCTCTGATCCCACCTGGCTCTGTGGTCTCATGTTTCTCCAGTCCCTCCTAGGTGCCCAGCCTCACAGTCCTGCAGCTGCTTATAAAATAATCACCCAGAGGCTTAATATTAATTGTAAATTATATAGCCTATGGCTCAAGCTTCTTACTAGCTAGTTCTTATAACTTAACTCAATCCATAACTATTAATCTATGTATCACCACACGTTCTGTGTCCCATTACATGTTGCTCCTTGGACAGTGTACCCCCCCCCCCAGACAGGGTTTCTCTGTGCAGCTTTGGCGCCTTTCCTGGACCTCACTCTGTAGACCAGGCTGGCCTGGAACTCACAGAGATCCACCTGCCTCTGCCTCCTGAGTGCTGGGATTAACGACATGTGTCACCACCGCCCGGTGCTCCTTGGACAGTGGTTTGGTGTTTCCCCTTACTCTCCTTTCTCCTTTTACTATCTCCCTTGGATTTTCTTGCCTGGCTCCATCCTGCCCTGCCACAGGCCAATGCAGCTTTATTTATTAGCTAACGGGAATAACACACATTCACAGCATACAGAAAGATATCCCACAGCAGTTATCTGTAGAATTGTGCAAAATAATTTTTACTTTTAAAATTTTAGTTAACTTATTTTTAAACTAATAAAAACCACATATACTTATTATGTACAATGTGATGTTTTGAAATGCCTATTGTGGAATGGCTACATTGATCAAATTAATGTATACGTTGTCTGAGATACTGATATTGGGGTAAGAACATTTAAAATATGCTTTCTAAATGATTGGAAGTATATGATAAATACATTACTATTTGCTATGGTCACCATGCTGTAAATAGATCTCTAGAGTTTACTCTTTCATCTTAAAACTTTTACATCATCATCGTGTGTGTGTGTGTGTGTGTGTGTGTGTGTGTGTGTGTGTGTGTGTTTGTGATATTTGATGTGTATGTGAGTATACAGGCATATCACGTGTGGAGGTCAGAGGATAACTTGTGGGAGCCCACTCTCTCTTCCCACCATGGGTTCCAGTGCTCAAACTCAGGCCACCAGGCTTGCGTGGCAAGTGATTGTACACACAGAACATCTTGTTTGCCTCTTCCTTCAATCTAATGACCTTTTGTATCCTTTGACCAACTTCTTACCCCTCACCTCTCAATATCTCTGATAGCAATCATTCTCTTTTCAGTATCTGTGAATCCAGCTATTTTAGATTCCACATGTAAATGAGATCACACAGAATTCATCTTTTTGTAGCTGACTTATGTCAACTAACATGATGTCCTCCATTTTTAATTCATGTTATAGAAGAAATTATTTCTGTCTATTTCCTCCCAAGGCTAAATATTTTCCCAGTCTATCTAAACCACACTCTAGTATGGTTATTTACTAGAAAATTGAAGATAACTCTGGTATATGGCACAAGCATTCAAGATGGTTATGATACCTTTTTTTTAAACATTGGTTTTTTGAGACAGGGTTTCTGTGTGTATCCCTGGCTATCTTGGAACTCAATTTGTAGACCAGGCTAGCCTTGAACTCATGGAGATGCACCTATCTCTATATTCTGAGTGCTGGGATCAAAGGCATGCGTCACCACCACCCTGCTCTCATGGTATCTTAATACCTTTGAAATCAGTAAATTATCAGCATTCAGTGTTTTTCTTTTAGTCTAACTATTTCAGGTATGGTGTTATTTGCACACCATTTTCTAGAAAACATTCATTTTGTCCTTCACTGGGTGTCTCTAACTAGTGAACTCTGTGTAGAATCCCTTGTATTTTATGAAAGCATTTGAAGTGATATGACTGGTGTTAAAACATCTATTCCTCAATAGGATTTCCCCACTTCTAACCCGCTTTACTCTCTATTTGATATTAGCCCACTAGAACTAAACAGAGCTCTAAGTTGGCTTTGAATACAAGTAATACTTAGATCTATGAAAACCACTGCTCTCAAATGCAACCCTTAGGATTTCTCTAATCTCTCAGCACAGAGAATAGGCATTCTCGTAACTTTTCCTGAATGTCAAAGGATTTTTCAATGGCTAGTAAATCATCTAGAGCTTTGAGAGTGTCTGACATTTTTATTCTCTTCAACTTAAGCTCAGTCCCAGCCCATGGATGATTTCTAGCCTCTGGATTGGCTATTCTGTGGCAATCATAGAGACTGGGTTCTAATCTTTCATGATAATCTTTTTTTTTTTTTTTGATTTGGAGGAGTGAAAGAGCAAGAGCTAAGTCAATTTACCTCATTTTGGCATTTTTTATGGTTGAGAAATAGCTCCTATTAATTTTTTCAGTTACCAAATAAACTCCTACATGTTATTCTTTCAGATATGACCTTATTTTATTTTCAAAAGAAAACAGAATTTAAATAATTAAAACACTTGTTTGTTATATAACTTGTTCCGTAGAACATTGCCTTTTGTATTTCTGTACAAGTTTTTGCCGTAGCTTGCTGGGACTGGATTGAATTGGTTCAACACAGGCAACTGTTACATTTTTACACATCTTGTGAACTGGTTGAGGTCATGCTGGCAGCATGAATTATCCACAATGAGGGAATTTATGCCATGGAAATCAGTCAACACTATAAATCAAACATTGTCCTCAACTCCAACCCCTTCCCCGAAGGTGGTCAGTAAGCATTCATCAGCAGACCCTGCTTTTCAGACATTTCTAAAAGGCACTAGAAATTTTAACCCACCAGACCAAAGTTCAATATACTATGTTTGAGGTAGAATGAAAGGTTAGGTACCAGGTATAGCTTATTCTACCAGCAGTTGTCTGGGAAATGCTATCATTTACTCAAAAATAGTCATTTAAAACATGACAGACAAATTGAATGTGGGGAGAAAAGATACCACAAATAGAAGGCGCACATTACAGTAAGTGTAGAAAAACAGACAAGAGATAAGAAAATAGAAAGCCAAAGGGGGAAAACATCTTGAGGAATGAAAGCCAGGAAGAGACTCTGCTAAACAAATTGACACTCGCACTGAATTTGAGCAGTACTGGGAGGGTGAAAATGGCATCAGGCACGAAATGGTTTTGAAAATGGTCAACATGCCAACTTGGTGAAGTCGTGTTTTCCATCCAAGGTGACATTTCCTAGATGGAGAGCAGCAGCAAAAGCAGGAGCATCTGAATGACAGAACACTGTGCCCTTGGTGTTGTGGAACATACTCAGGAGAGAATATTATGGGATGGGGACCTTGTTATTTGGTCACCAAGCCAGGCCCTCAGTGGGTAAAAGAGTGAACGCTCGGACAATAACGTAAGCTGGAGTCAGCAGAGACGAAGTGGAATCTACGTACACATGAACCAAAGACCGCTCTGTTTCTAATCCAACGGTAAAAGGATTTGGCTGGTAAACAATGCAATGAAAGCTAAATGTCTCAATTACATGTGACAGTCTACAATTACATGTGTTTCTCACTATGAGAAGGTTAAACAAGGAAAATAGTGTGAGTCCTAACATTGTTGGCCAAACAAGACAAGTGAGAGCCAGAGCTCAGGTATGCCTCCAGCATGAGTTCTTGTCCTTTCTGGCCACAACAGGGTTCTGGAACACCTTGCAACTGTCAACTAGGGGATTGTCAGCTGTTAGATGTTGAGTCCTCTTCCTTATTCCACTTCCTGCAACAGTTCTAGATTGTTTTTCTTTGTGCTGATTAAGTCACTAGCTTCCCACAGTCCCTAACACCAGGGTAAAAATTCTCAAGACTACTTGATAACATTGCTGCCTTTGAAGAAAGGATTTCTGAGCTCTGGATGGAATCCATGGTTCTTCCGTCTGCATTTCCATTCCTTTCTTGGCCACATGATTTCTTTCTCAGGGGCCTGTAGAATTTATCTAGAAAATCACCAATTTTCTCAGCTGTCATCTTATAAGGAGTTGTTGAATTCAGCATCTTACTTGTACCTCAACATCCAGGCATACCTTTCTCATGATGTGGTGTCCTAGCCCCAGCAAGGTGAGCTCCTGTTCTGGTCCTCTGGACAGGTCATTCAGTGTGTTCATTTCATTTTCATTTCATAGGAAGTAAAACAGTTTCTTCAAAAATTCAGTGTCTGGGCTGGGCAAGCCACTCAGTTGTGAGAATGGTTGCCTAGCATGCACAAAACCAGGATTTGATTCCCAGCACTACACAAGTGTGGTGGTGCACAGTGGAAATGAGTGATCAAAAGTCCCAGGTCATCTCAGCTACATAGTGAATTCACAGTCAGGCTAGGTTAGAGATCCTTTCTTTAAAAACAAAAGATGTTTGAGGAAAGGGACTCAAACATCCTTTTTCTGGCATCTCTTTCCAGAAGTATCTTCCTAGAAATCCTAAGGTCATATTTCCATGAGGATAACTCTGGTAAGACCATGTCCCTTACCCTTCACCCTCAATAGCACAGTTTGCATGCCACATTGACACTGTTCAACAAGTTGGATCAAATGCTGTCTATATCTATCAGTCACTCTCTGTGATGACGCACATGTTCTACATGTGCACTGTCAAATAGAATAGCATTTGCCGTAGCTATTGGGCCATTGAAATGTGTCTAATGCAACTGAAAAAAAAAAGTTAATTTACAGTTCTTTGATATATATTTACACACACACACACACACACACACACACACACACACACACACACACACACATACACACACAGATGAGAAGTGGCCACTGCTTTGGATGGTGCATTTCAGTCTCTGTAAAGTCTATGTATTCAGAAATGCTGTTGCCATGGTTTAGTTAGGCAATATTTCCCAAACTAGGACAGATCACCTTGGCCCTACTGTGATTATGTCTGTCTGCAATTTCATATCACATCAAAGGGCTGAATTTAAAAGGGGTTAGAGAGTCTGTGACATAGTGTTTTTTTCTCCCAGAGTTGAAGACTGAACCCAGAACCTTGTGCTCACTCGGCAAGTACTCTGCCACTGAGCTAAATCTTTAACCACTCTGTGGGACAGGTGAATATCCCACAAGAATTTGAACTATTCCTGATCAATACCATCTCCACCTGAAATCATTAATTAGCATTTCTGCATGCTCTCTAATAGTGTAAGAATAACAGGACTCATTCTGACTCCATGAGTGCTGTCAATGCCACGTAATTGCGTTTTTATCAGCACTGTGGCTACTGCCAGAATCTTCATTCCAATTCTCATTCCCATTGTAACCAAAGAGCTCCAAAGTCATCCCCAAAGGGACTAAGTAGAGATCAAAGAAGCCCACACTGCCACTTCCTCCATGGGGATGTGCCCAGGGTTCCTATGCTGGCCATCAGCTTCTGACTTCTCTTTTTTCTGCAAATAGCATTGTTTTCCTTTTTGTAGCCACGTGACATGCCATCACGTACTCACAGAGCCTTCTGAGGAAACTTTTTCTCCCCCCCCCCCATGAGGAAACACTCAGGTGACTGAACATGGCATCTGTCACTTCCATTCCAAATCGCAGCTCATTATTTCAGATCTGTGTGCCCAAGGTTTGGGCCATACGATCAGAAATCATGAGCTTTACCAACCCAATTGTCTTTCACAGTAGAGTGTGAGCTATTGTAATAAGAAAGACACAAACCATAGGTACTGAAGTTCAAAGACTGCTTAAGGGAAAGTCACAGAGTCATGTTGTCTTTGGCAGAGTCAGGAGGAGGCAGAGAAAAGGAAGATGAAAAGCAGGAACCGTACGTGACTAAGCAGAAGACACAGGCAGGGGATGGACAAATAAATGAGAACTCACTGTCTTCATTGGGGTTTCTACTGCTGTAACAAAACACCATGTCCCCAAAGCAAGTTGGGGAGAAAAGGGTTTGTTTGGCTTACACTTCCATATTGCTGTTCATCACTGAAGGAAGTCAGGACAGGAACTCAAATTAAGCAGGAACCTGGAGGCAGGAGCTGATGCAGAGGCCATGGAGGGGTGCTGCTTACTTACTCCTCATGGCTTGCTCAGTCTGCTTTCTTATGGAAGGCAGGACCACCAGCCCAGGGATAGCACCACCCACAATGGGCTCGGCCCTATCCCATCAATCGCTTAGGTAAGAAAATGCCTTACAGCTGGATCTTATGGAGGTATTTTCCCAACTGAGGTTCCCTCCTTTCAGATAACTCTAATTTGTTTGTTGAGTTGACATAAGAGTAGCCAGCACACTAACTCTCTATCTGCTGGGGAATGGTAGAGACGTCAGGTAAGTAGCAGAATCATGTTGATGAAGAGTCCTGGGAGGAGCAGCCGTGGTGGACACTTGCAGATGAGGTCTTTACTTGTAAGTGGGAATGTGAATGATGGTGGTTGCCATGAGCCTGGCTCCAGTTTTCTGTTTCTGGAAGAGGCTGACTATTGGCTAAACAGGGCTCCCTACCTCAGGTCAGGTTAGCATTTTCAGAGAAACAGAACCAGTATTACGTACAGGATTATCTATTTATAAATATTCTAGTATTTTACAATGTAACTACTGCATAATGTCAAACATTACATGTTGTATCTCCCATTTGTCTATCTAAAGGTATTTATTTTAAGATATCGGTTTATTTAATTTGTGGACAATAGAAAGTCTGAAATTTGTAGGGCTTGAAAATTTAAATTCAGATAAGAGTTCTCTCTCTCTCTCTCTCTCTCTCTCTCTCTCTCTCTCTCTCTCTCTCTCTCTCTCTCTAACAGGATTTCATTCTGTAACCCAGGTTGTCCTGCTACTCCCTGTGGTGTACAGGAAGGCCTCACACTCATTGCAACCCTCCTGTCTCAGTTTCCTAGGTTCTGGAATTTGTGTATCTCTACAGTCAGCTCTACGCTGTCACTTGACCAAATAATTGGGCAGCACAGCCCAGCTAAGTTGACATGTAAATTTAACTATCATAGGATCCAATTATTATTGCTTACGGAAAATTTGTCCTCTGAAGTGTATTCAGCTGATCAGTGTCAAAGAAGGGATTAGAGCCCAGGAAACTCACTTAAAGCTTGCATTTTTAACCAAGAATTTACGTAATTTTGTCTTTTTTCTATATTTATTGATTCATTTCTTTATTCAGGCACAGGTACTGGAAACCTCTTAGATAGAAGGTAGGTGTGACATTACCTTCTGCAAAACAGTAATCGAAGTACGCAACAATGTATTTAGTATATTGAGTTAAATATGGTTACTGTGCAACATACTATAATATGTGCATTATATTTTAGATGCAACCTGTTACATTCTGTTATACACCTTAATAAATTCACAGAACATTTACATATGAAGAAATCAAAACAACATGTGGTCGTACACGGAATGAAGGCACAATGAAGGCAAATATTGCAGGAACAGGTGGCTTAAGGAAAGCACTTAGGCGGCGACACTGAGATTTGAGGGAGAGGGAAGACGGTGTAAGGAGAGGCACAGAGTGGCGGCGACACTGAGATCTGAGGGAGAGGGAAGACGGTGTAAGGAGAGGCACAGAGTGGCGGCAGGGCCAACAGGCACTAAGCACTGTAGCTATTGTTATCCTGTTCCTGCCCGGCTCCTGTGGCGCTCAGACCCAAGCAAACACACAGAGACTTACATTATTTACAAACTGTATGACCCAATGGCTCAGGCTTCTTGCTAGCTGTTCTTATATCTTAAATTAACCCATTTCTATTAATCTATAAGTTGCCATGTGGCTTGTGGCTATAAGTGCCATGTGACCTGTATCTTTACATGTTGCTTCTCATCAGTCTCCCTGCCTCAGCCTTCCACTTCCCAGAATTATCCTCTCTCTTTGTCCTGCCTATCCTATACTTCCTGCCTGGCTACTGGCCAGTCAGTGTTTTATTTATCAATCAATCAGAGCAACACATTCACAGCATAGAGAACATCCCACAGCAAAGCCCACAGCACAGGAGGACAAACTTTTTTTTTTAGTTAGCCAGGAGTTCCCATTTATGTTTCTTGAAGAAAAGTGACCTGCATTTCTCCCCCTTCCCTCTGTTTCTCCATCCCTCCATCCCTCTTTCTGTCTCTCTCTTTTTGTATCCCTCATCTTCACTGCACTCCCAATCACTTAGAAAAAAATCATATAAGCTTTGTTCTTTATTAAAATAATAAAAAATAGAATTTATCTTGGTAGTCCAAATCTCTCACAACTCATTACCTCTATCAAAGACCACGACACTGAGTTACATATTTCCTGTTATTTCAAACACTTACCCTTTGATGATGGTATTTTCAATTATTAATGCTTTTCCTTTTCCTTTTTCTGAATAGATAATTGGGAGCAGTTGTGACTAAGAGCAGGTAGGCCAAGGAAGAGCTTGAAGACTGTGTTGAGACCTAAGCCCAAGCAGTGGATGCTGCTGTTGACCACGGAGGAAATAGCTGCCACGAACAGCTCCTGCTGGCAGCTGGCATTACAAAGGGGGGAATCTTGGAGTTCATTTGAACATAACTAGTGGGCCATCTGGAGGGCCTTACCAAAAGGTAAGGCTGAGAATCATGATTAATATTGCAAAAAGGCAGGTGTGCATATGAGCATGTGTGCAGTCGGCATGCAATGTCTTAGAGGTATTTTATGTCATGAACCAACATCTAAAGGAAAGTTAATACAGAACAGAGGGATTTATTAGCTTAAATATTTAGTAAAACATTGATTTTTGAATTGTGTTTTAAAATTTAGAAGGAACAGTAATTGTGTTTGGAATGGGCTTAGAGGAAATCCATCAGTGAAAATATGTGAAGTATTTGTACACATATCTCAATAGCTTAGCAAATGTGACATAATCAAATCAACCAGTCTGTCTATCTGTCTATCTATCTATCTATCTATCTATCTATCTATCTATCTATCTATCTATCTATCTATCTATCTATCTACAAGCTGGGGATGATGTACAATGGTAACAATAGCTCATAATAATTCACTTGACTGTAACCTTTTGGTAAAGAATAATTCACAGGTTCATTAGAGGTTAATATGGTCTTTGCACGTTCATATTTTTAGACTCCAAGAGTAGCATGACTATTGATGTTTTTATAACATCTTTTGCTTTACTAAGCTACAGTTTCTTTTGTATGTATATGTATGTACACTGTGTATGTACAGTATACATGTGTGTGTTTGTGCTTATGTATGCCACAGTCAACCTCATATGCTGTTCCTTAGGCACTGTGCACCTTGTTTTTTGAGACAGTATCTCTTAATGACTTGGAGCTTGGAGTATTCTAGAATGGCTGATTGGGGTCCACCTGTCTCTACATTCTCAGTGCTAGGATAACAAGCATGCACTAATACGTTTGGCTTTTTGACATAGGTCCTGGGGATCAAACTCACATTCTCAGGCTTATGTAGAGAGCACATTATTTCAGAGCTACAATTTGTCAGCAACATGAAGGTATTTCTACTTCATGAAATGTATATAGCAGAGGAACTCATTTATTTAATAGTAAGTTGAAAAGTATAAAGGCTCATAACAATATAAGGAACATGGTAGTCATTTTTTTCAGGCCATGTGCTAGGGAACCCTAATTATATGTGAGGGCATTTGCTACTTGCTGGAACTAAGTGCATTGACACAATTGACAGAGGAACTGTGGTGGTTTGAATGTAATTGGCCTCCATGATCTCATTGGGAGTGGCACTACTAGGAGGCGTGGCTTGTTGGAGTGGGTGTGGCCTTGTTGGAGGAAGTGTGTCACTGTGGGGGCGGGCTTTGTGGTCTCTTTTGCTCAAGCTTAGCTCAGTGGGACACTGTCCATTTCCTGTTGCCTGTAAGATATAGGACTCTCAGCTACTACTCCAGCACCATGTCTGCCTGCACACTGCCATGCTCCCCTCCATGATGATAATGGACTGAACATCTGAAACTGTAAAAGAGCCACCCAATTAAATGTTTTACTTTATAAGAGTTGCCGTGGTCATGGTGTCTCTTCACAGCAATAGAAAACTTAACTAAGATAAGAAGTCTCTCTTTCTTTGATGTCTTTGGAAGAAATGAACAATATGCTATTTCTCTATAACTCTACTATGGACTATCAACAAGAAGATAAAGGAAATTAAAAAGTCACATGATGAAATATTCTGTAAACAAAGGACAGAGATAAAGAAGCAAAAGAAAGGGGAATTTAAAAATGCTGGAGAGATATTAGCAAAGTGAGAAGTGAAACATGAGAAATATAAACCTGTCACATTGTAGATGAATTTCTAAATGGTCTTATTAAATAAAAAACATGGAGCCAGAATTTTGGGCTAAAGCCTTAGAGAGATCAGGGAAATGTGGAAAGCCACCAGCTAACCTCACCTCACCAGCTTCCAAAAGCGTGACTTCCTGTCTACCCAGGCTTATATGACTTGCTTTTCTGCCCTCTCATTGGCTCTTAGCCCAGCTACCTCACTTCCTTTTCCTATACAGCTCTGTCACTGTCTGTCTGTCTATACAGACCTCCAGGTCTCTATGGTTGGTACTGGGATTAAAGGCATGTATCACCACGCTTGGCTCTATTCCCTAGTATGGCCTTGAACACACAGAGATCCTGCCTGCTAAGGGATTAAGGGTGTGTGCTGCCTGACTTCTTGTTTGCTTATAATGGCTGGCCTTTCCCCCCTGATCTCCAGGCAAGCTTTATTAAAATACAAATAAAATATCACCATATTTCAGCACAAATAAAATATCACCACATCACATCACAAATATTTTCAGGCTTTACCAAAAGTGGTAAGTTAAAGGGTTAGAAAGTGTTACAGTCATATTCCCTGCAAATTTTGGATTAAAGTTCAGTAAAAAATGAAAACAAAACAAAACAAAAAACCCTCTTTAATTCTTATATCCATATTCAAAATCTAAATCTTAATCCAATTCTAAGATGTATTTCTATCTCTAAGATATACTTTCAGTCTTAAAGAAACACTTATTTCTTCTATAAACACAAGTTGAATTTAAAGGGAAACTCTGGAGTTACAGGGTGGTAGGTGGAGACAAGGGAGGTTAGTCTGTGTTCGTGGTGGGGGAGGGAGGCAAATACAAGCAAGGGACAATAATGTACGTGCGTAAAAATGGCAGTGAAACCCATTATTGTACACATGGGCTAAAATTAATGAAAAAGAAGTGACTGAGTTATGAAACACCTAGAAAATAAAATGCAATTCAGCTTCGAAACAAGAAACAAAAGCCCCCATCCAGTCTGCTTCTAAACTTCATTCTGAGCCTGTCTTTTCAGTGACTTGGGTAAAAGAAGTCTTGGCTTTGGACTTGGAGAAAGGGCAGCTGCTGTTGCAGAAAAGGGACTCATGCCTGTGTGACAGATTTCTAGGGGTGCCTGGGGACACATTCTCTGAGACCAGACACCCCAGCTTCCTGTTTCTACAGAACGAGTCCTGCTAGATGATACACTCTTCTCAATGGTTTTGCAGGAGCAAGTCAGGAAATGCTCCCCAGATGCATGGACACAGGTAAGAAGGAAACTAGCAAAGGCTGATGAAGGATTGTGTCTCCAAAGCAGACATGCAAACTTTCTTTTGTATTCTTGGGATTTTCTTGGGTGGAGTTTTGGTTGAAAATTCAATCTTGTTCCAAGATTGAAAGGGGAACATTGCTGCTTTCTGGAAACCTATAACATGTTCAAAGGCAAAATGGTTTTAATTTTTTTCACTCCAGCATGTAGAGAAGGTGTCATTTTGGTCAACAATATGAATTAGCATCACACTGAATCTGGAACTTTCATATAAGTAAAAATTTGTTTGTGGGTAGTTGTATTGATATTTCTCTCATTTCTTCTCTGGCTTCTAGCACTTTCTAATCTCTTTTTCTTGATTTAAACTCTCATTATTTTCCACTTTGATTCACTCATGAATCTCAAAAATGTTTGCTCAAATAAAACTTTTGGTATTTTGGGCATGTTTTAATGATTTATCCTCTTTGAGAATGAATAATTTTAAAGGAAAAAGATGCCAAGTCATAGTCTCACTTTCTACGTGTGG
Organism: Peromyscus melanophrys; assembly: GCA_902168415.1. Classification (NCBI taxonomy): domain Eukaryota; kingdom Metazoa; phylum Chordata; class Mammalia; order Rodentia; family Cricetidae; genus Peromyscus; species Peromyscus melanophrys. The sequence goes on along the minus strand of CABHPR010149593.1, from coordinate 1,719 downwards.
GTCATCTATGACCAGCTTTCCCTGAGCAAGAAGAATTTCTTCTTAGAGCAAAAGCTTGGAGGAACAGAGAGACCAGGGCCAAAGAGATCACAATGGAGGATTATCTACAGGGGAGCAGCTTATCTTCAATTTATGCTGCAGTCACAAATAAAGGCAGATAAACTTCCTAGGCTGTCACCTGGGGGAGGGAAAGGACAAATGGATGCTTAGTGCCTGTGTCTCTTCTAACATATCGCACCAGAAAAAGATTTTCCTGGTCAAATTATCATTGCTAAATTTATCTCCAGAGAGACTGCTATTTAATCAAATGTTGCAGGATTTCACTCTGGCATCCTAAAGAGAAAAATTACTCAGTGCGATAGGTTTCATTATTTCTTGTGAACAATTCCAGGAGCAATTCATGAAATATTTTGGTCAACAGGTATTACTGAGTAAGTCTCAGAGCTCAGGCTGTCCAATTAAAGCAGGGGTTACAGAGCTCTGCAACAGCTTAGCTGTTACAGTGTCAAGTTGAACAACTGTCCCCGTTATTTATTCTGGAGACTGAGACAGAGCAAATAGTAGTGTTCTCATGATAGTCTTTCTTTCTTTGCAGTGAGATAATTTCTTCTGGAAATATTGAAAAAATAGTTGATTTCTGAAACATTAGGTGAGGTGATTTCACATACAATAATCTATATGTAATGTACTGTGTTCTGCTTCTGTTTGTATATAATTCTGAAATTATATTGCTATATGCCCATTTGTGGGTTTTGTTTTTTATTTTTTTGTTTTTGGTTTTTTGCCCTGACTCTCCCATTCTTTGGAGTGGACAGCAAAAATCACTCATTTCCCAACTTCCCAAATTTCAATATGAGGAAAACATGTGGCATACTTTTATGTTGTTAGGAATAAACTGCTTTATAATATCTGTATGACTTGAACATTGTGCTTATATAAAATAAGTTGCTTGTATGTGTATCTTTTTTACCTATTGTTTTACATAATTTATTAATTGTGGTTTTAGAACTGAAACATCTCAAGCAATAATAACAAATTTGACTTTGGTAAAGCCTCTAAGTCCTTAACTATTAAGTTATTATGATATATTTTAAAACTTTTTGTAGTTATCATTAGAGGTCCCAATTTCTGCGTACAACAGATGAAGCTGGGCTAAATAAAAAATGATGTTTAAATTAAAAGGAAAAACAAGCCCAACTATAGCTTTATTTTTCTGTTTGTATAATAAGTCAGCAAACTACAGTTGCATATATTTATGGGGAAAATGTAATATGAAGATTTATAAACACAGTGTAGAATAGTATTGAGCCAATTAACATATCCATTACCTCAATTACTTACCTTTTTTTGTGGAGGTAACATTTGTTTTCTTTTACTCATTTTAAATTAATTCTTAGAGAGTTTCATAAAATGTGTTTTGATCATCTTCTGGCCCTTCTCCCAACTCTCCAGGATCCACTCCCTCCTTCACTACCAACCCAACTTTGTGTCCTCATTTAAAAATCTCATCAAGTACAATTCTTGGATGGGTGGCCTTCCAGTGGAGCATGGTTAAACTAGGAGGGACTACACTTTTAAAATAAAACTGATTATCCTAGCAATGATCAAATGCCAATAGCTTCTCAGCTAGAGGTGGGCCGTTATGCCTACTTCCCTTCTCTCCCTGATGGTATTTCGTTTCACTTGATATTGCACAGGTCTTGTGCTGTCACAATCATT
>CABHPR010149592.1:7160-23441 GCA_902168415.1 Peromyscus melanophrys | reverse complement strand
AGAGTCCAAAAGGAGAATGTTAAAAGTGAACACTTGAGACCAGAAATAAAAATGCCTTTGAGGGACTGAGCATCATATTGGACAGAGCAGAGAATGGGGCACTGAATTACTTATGTATTGCAATGTAACACATCACAAAGTTAGCAGCTTCAAACAAGACATATTTATTATTTCAAGAACCCTTGTGTTAGGAGTGTATTTTCAGCTTAGACAAGTCTTCTGCTTAGGGGTTCACATGACCAATATCAGAGGCTCCCCTCTATGGATAGAACTGCAACAAGTCCATTCAGATTGTTCACATACCCTTTCCCTTGCAGCTACAGGATTATGGAAGTTCACTTCTTCAAAGCCTTCTTCAGGAATGGATGAAGGGAACAGCTAAAGAGATGGAGCAAAAGGGACTCTGGCACAATGGTTATTACAGACTTACATGTTATCATATTCCTACTTGCTAAACGCAACACACACATCCCACCTTTGCTCAAGGCTTAAAGGAGAATTAAATGACAGTGTAACTATCAAAAGAAGGAGCTACTGGACCCTGCCTCAAATATTTTGCCTAATTAATGAGTGAATGTAAAGGCAGGCTAAAAGAAATCCAAATTGAAATTAAGAAGAATATTTAAACATCTAATAAATGCTATTAAATTATATAGACAATGTGAACATAAAGATCTCAAATGGGAGACAAGAGGGAGGAATCAGTACAAATCTATAAGGAGAAAACAGTCAAGGTTTTAAAATCTTGGTGAAGCTGGAGAACAAACACAGAAGCCTCAAAACCTCAGCAAATATTATGCAAGACAAACACAAATATGAAGAAAGCTAGCCACATTATCTGTATAATACTAAAACAAAACAAAACAAACAAAAAACATGAAGATAAAATTGAAATCAGCCAGTGGGTGAGAAATGACATGTTTTAATCAGTGACATGATGATTATGATTGATAGTTGACTCCTCATCAGAGGAGAAAATATAAGCCAGTTGAAAGTGGAGGAAGACATTCAAAGTGCTGAATAAACAAACCATCAGGATCTGGAATCCTGCAGGCAAGGAAGATACACTTGCAAGTGAATTAAGACATGTTGAGACTCACCAAAAGTATGAGACTTGGTTCTGAATTACAATAAATGAAAAACATCATTACTCTTAAGGGAGAAGCTATCAAATTTAGCCACAACATGCATTATGAATAGAAGAGTATCAGAAAGGAGAAATATGTTACTAAAAGTACAAGATATTTGTGTATATTTAAACTTTATTTATTTTCTATTAACTGTTAAAAATAAAAGCAATGTCAGTATTTTGGGGGGCTTAAAACACATGAAATGAAAATGCAAATCAACAGTATTAGAAATAATTGTTATATCATGTGGCTCCCATACATAGAATCAAAGTATGGTTATTGATTTAGACATTTCCCCTTTTTAAGATGTTCAAATTACATCAAACTTGGCATAGTGCACTTATGGTTGAATTCCTGCCTATGCGCTCTTCAGTTTAAAATGAAACAAAGATAGAAACACAAAGATGGTGCTGAATGAGAAATACCTCTAAAAGATAAGTTTGAAAATAGTACCTCGCTTCAAGGATTTCAACTTGATTTTCAGTAGATAGATAGATAGATAGATAGATAGATAGATAGATAGATAGATAGATAGATAGATAGGTAGATAGATAGATCTAAACATCCTTTAAAACAAAATTCTTGTGTTTCCTTAAGTTTTTGCCATAGTTCAATCTCTATAGCATATATACATTCTCCAGTGCCTACATAAATTACTGTTTCTTTCCTTTCCTTTTCAAAATAGCAAGACTGGGATCCCATGTTTCATCCTCAAGCCTGCTCTGCATGCTACTCAACTGCCTCACTGGAAGTGTGCAATCCGATTGCCTCTTTGTGTTCACAGTAGGGTTGTTATGGTATTACAGAGAAGTGTCCCTTAGCAGATACTCAATTTGTAAATATTTGAGAGTAAAATATTTTCTCCCATTTTGTGAATTTGATTTTCATTTTCTTGGTGGTGTCCTTTGAATCATAAATTTGAATTTTTAACAAAGTGCCTTTGGTCATTTTTTTTTCTGTATTCCATATGATTTGGTGTTCTGTCAAGGAATTTTTGCCAAATCCAAGAGTACAAAATTTTATGTGCCTAGCTATAATATTTATATCTCTAATCTATTTTGAGGATTAAAAAAAAACATTTTGAGGCAATGTTTCAACTTTACTCTTGTGCATATGGTGACCATTTGTTAAAAAGATATATTTGCTATTGACAGGACTTAGTACCCTACAAAATATTTTAAGTGTACATAGACTTAGCAGGTTTTGAACTAGAGAAATTTGAGTCCCGAGTTATTCTCCTTTCTTCAGTCACTTTGGCCACTATGGGTTCTTTTCCAGTGCACTGTCAGAGTGATGTACACTTAGAATCCTAGGAAGAAGGAAACTGAGGCAGGAGGATCAGGGATTGGAAACCATTTGGGTACATCCTTGCTCCAACGTGAGTTCTTCTTAAAGAAATGAGAAATATTTTTTCTCAGTTTCATTTTGAATGTTCTTATAAATATAGAAAAATTTGACTACTTTTGCACACTGAGCTTATGACCTAAAATGTTGTTTAACTTAAAAACCAAACTTTAATGGTTCTTTTCTTTTAAACAGATTCCTCCTGAGTTTCTATAAGCAATAACAAACCATCTGTAACAAGGAATAATTTTATGTCTTGCCTTCTAATAAATGTGTTATTGTTTATTTTCATTATCTAATTTATTCTATGTATTTGATATTAGTGATCATATATAAAGGTTACTTATGTAAATTTTTTTCTTATTTCTTGTTCTTAACTAATCCTTCTTGCTATAATCTGAGTACAAGTGGCAAGAGTGTTTGCAGCCTTGGTTTTGTCTCTAGGAAGAAAGTGCGCATGTTGGCTGTCGGTCTGTTGCAAATGGCTCTTATAATATTGAGAAATTCCTTTCTTTTCCTACTGTGCTGAGTATTTATATCATGAAGAAATGTTGGCTGCCTATTACCATTGATATTGTTTTTTTTTATTTTCTTCTGTTAATGCGGCATATTGTACTAACTTATTTTTAGATGGTAAATGAACACTTGCTCCTGATTTTTTTTTATGTTACTGGACAAAATTTGAATGCATACTAGATACTAATTTGCCATCTTTATATGATGCATTAGTCTGGTTGAGATATAAGAAATTTGTGTTGGCATCAGAAATGCATTTATGACACATTTCTTCCTCTATATTTTGGAAGAGTTTAGACTCACTGGTGTTAATTCCTCTAAGATTATTTGGAGGAATGTAGGAGATGAAATTTGTAACTGGAAACTTCATAAGTATTTTTATTTTTAAAACATTTATTTGCCTTTCATCCACATGATCCACAGACAGGAAAAATCATGTGAAAAATTCTGACAAGCAGCAAAAATCTAAATTTTCATTTTTGTGGGATGTTCTGTGGACATAAAGAAATCAAAATAATACATTACATTTTTCTTACAGCTGAGCATTAAGTTCTGTGTTATTTTTCTTGCTTCTACTCCAAAACTTCATTCCTCATATTTATGGAAACATACATGAAATTTTCATGCCCATGTTCTGAATATGTAACAAAGCAGTTATGTTCTAATCTACTTCAATGGATTTAAAGACTATTTTGTTTTCGTTTTAGTGAGATTCTGTTAAAGTATTAATGTGGGAGAACTTAAATTATGCTTAGTTAAATGAGAGATATTTACTGTTCACAAAGAATGGTATGAATATTCTTTTTACATTTGTAGGAGTTTTATAAATAGTCATTGTGATTTTTCTGGGGAGGCAGAGATCCTTCTGGATCCTTGTGAGTTCAAGGCTACACTGGATGGAAACAGAGTCATGGCACACACCTTTAATCCCAGGGAGTGATGCCTGGGAAGAGAAAGCTATATAAGGCATGAAGAAACAAGAATTCACTCTTTTTTAGACTGAGGATTTTGTAGAGGTAAGAACTAATGGCTGGCCGCTCTGCTTCTCTGATATTGCAGCTTTCACCCTGATATCTGGCTCTGGGTTTTTTATTATAAGACCATCTAAGATTTGAACAACAACTGGGTATGCCATAATCTATGTTTTGGGCCCTATTCTGAATTTCTGAATCGCTTGGCAACCTAACTTTCAGCTAAATTTTATTAATGTCTCTATAGAAGTGTGGTCCTCAACATGTGTGTTACCACTCTTTTGGCAAACTTGTCTCTCCAAAAATATTTCCATTATGGTTCCTAACAGTTTCAAAATCACAGTTATGAAGTAGCAACAAAAATAATTTTGTGGCTCAGGGTCACCATGACATGAGGAACTGTGTTAAAGTATCACAGCATTCAGATGGTTGAGAACCACTGGTAGAGAATATAAAAAAAAATCAAGAGGCACAATTCAGCAATCCATTGCTGCTTCAAGGAGAATTTTGCATTTTTTAAATTCATCTTGTATTAGTTACATTTCATTTATCGCAATAATCATTAAAATAGTAATGAACAGAAAACATTGAATTAGACGGCCTCAGAGTCCTATGCTTCAGTGCTCTCCTGTGAAGTGAGTATTGTGATTTACGACCAAACCATCTATCTCGGCTTAAAAACGTATTTAAAATTTTTTTCTCGGATAGATGGTGGTTAACCCCTTAATGGATACATAAAATGTAAACTATCATTAAAGTTGCTATAGATAATACCCCTCATTCTGTATGTTTTTTAAACTTTTAATGCATAATTTAATATGAAATACATTAAAAAAGTCTATTTAATTATATATTTTCTACTTGTTTTTATATAAATATATAATTCTGTGATATTAGTGTCAAGACATGAGTTCCTAGCAGCAGAATTATTGATTCCAAAGATAAAACAAGCTGAATTGTAGCTATTTAAAGTGCTTATGGATAGGCTATGAATAACAGTAATTTATAAATAACTTCATGGTTGAAATAATCTGCTGTTAAGATTCATGTTACATTTTGCTTTGAAACAACTGTTTAAAAAATTCAATATCTTTTGGAATAAAAAAAAATAAACTTGGATGGCATGCAGGGGCTTCCTGGTATCTGCTGTTATTTTAATCAATTAATTGAGGACACCAGATAATACTAAGCTATACAATTTTCTCATACACATATTACTGCAATAATGTACTAGCGTGCATGGACTAAATATATATTTCTGGGAATTATTTCTGCAAGAAGCCACTATCAGGAAACCACTAAAGAAATCTGTCATTTTATCTTTTGTTTAAAATGACAATGCAATTTATGTTTGCTTAGATAAGAGAAGTATATGCTCCAATTATATTATGATGCAGAAGGAAGAGCTTATCTCTGTGATCCCACTTAACTCTTGTTAAGGAGCAGAGTTCAAGAGTCAGAATCAGACATGGAGATGAACCATGATTTTTGTTATCACACCAATCACTCTAATTATGTTTGGTTATTTCAGAGAATTTTAAAAAGCATTTTTATGTTTTTAGGAAAGAAAACCTTAGGCATTAAGAAGTTGCCCACTGAATATTGATAAAGTAAAAAAAAAAATACTTAGATGACCTTGATATGTTTTCTGTTCATAACTTAGGAGGAGTTCAGTGATGCACATTGATTTGAGCTTTATGTTGGAGTCTGTGATGTTTAATGTCTAGAAGAGGCTATAAGGGAAGGGAAAGGAGAGAAAAGGGAAGGGAAAGGAGTATATTTAAAACAAGGCACCTGGAAATACACTATTTTTAATTTTATTTAATATAATAATACAATCCAAGCTTATAGTGAGAGTGGAAATATTTATTCAAACTGCACTGATAATTCTTAACATTGGAGCCATTGCATACCATAAGTGTAACTGTGGCTGTTGGAGAATTTCTTCTTTGAGTCCAAATGAGAATGACTAAGAAAGTATACATTGGGTATAATTTCTTCTTGGAAGATGGACAGCACATGTTAACTTTCTGTGCCTGTTTTGATGTGCTCCAAGTTGTGAACACAGAGAGCACACTGCCTCAGTCAAAATTACTGAACACTCTATTTCTAGCTTTTCTTACTGCTTTCTCATTAAGATGTGTTGAATCATAACTGTTGGGTACATATATCCTGTGAGTGCTGATGCTGGTACCTCAGAAAAGAATACAAACAAGACCTTTGCTTTGTATGTGTGGATGTTGGTGGGCATGCACATCTGTGTCTGTGCTTGTGGAGGTCAGAGATCAACTTTGTATCATTTCTCAAACTCATCCACCTTGTTTCAAATTTCTCACAGAAATATGGGGCTTGCCATTGAGACTTGGTTGGCCCACCAGTGAGCTTCAACAGTCCTCCTGTCTCCATCTCCCCAGCACTGAGAGCACAAACCCGTATAACCATGCCTAGCTTCTTCCTGAAGAACTTCCTATTTTAGTAGAAAGTTTTATCAAAGTTAGTTTAAATTACACAGCACATCATGAAGACATTTCTGTTTGAATTTAAATTTTATTATTGTATACAGCTAAATGAAAGAGTAGAGGCCATGAACCTGAGAAGGGATGGGTGTATAGGGGTGGCGTTACTGGAGGAGTTAGAGAAAGAAGAATGGGTGGGGTGGGGATGAAATAAATATCATACTCGTATGTTAAATTCTCAAAAGAAAATAGCAATTTGTCTAGAAAAACAAATATTCAAATATAATTTCTTCAGGACCAGTTATCCTTGTGTTCTTATACATCATCAGGCTGATGTTCCCACTTAGGTTTTCACCTTGCCTGATACTGATTTAGACAAAGCTCATCATTCAGTTAAAATCATTGTCATCTTTAGATCCCTGCATCTTACAATGCAAACATATTCATAAATATTTTTAGAATGCTATGAGATAAACCCATAAAACACTTTACAGGTTTTTTTCAGACTATATCACATTATAACTAACTTAGTGGCATATCAGTAAAAGAATAGGGCAAATAAAATCTCTAACATAACTTAACATTATAATATAATACATTATCTCAAATCGTTGACCTTAACCATTAGTTGATTATGTGCACATAGACCATTATTTGTTTTGACAGAAGCTATAATGAATTGTACACAAATTACTATTATTAAATACTAGACAGTCTGAGACACTACAATTATTAAATATGGAGAGACATGCAATTTGCCCTACTTTCTCAGCAATCTGCTAAATACTTATAGTGTTTATACATATATCCAGAATTTCTCATTATCATGCTGATCATATAACTATGCAAAGAAATTGCCTATGGTCACTTGAGCTGGTGTTAAGTACCTTGTTTTAGGAATTCATTATTTCAGTGTTGATAGCTTTCCCTGATGCACTATTCTAAAGCTTTGTTACTCCACAGCATATCACTAGACTAAGCCCTACCTTGCATAATGAAACATTCTGTGAATGTTCTATTCTACATGCTTTCCTCTCCTAGAACAAGTAAACCAACTCTATTTACTAGACTCTGACTTTCAAGTACAAAACACACTTGCAGAAATCTTTAGAATTACCTAGAAAGCATGAAAACTTGCAAGATAAACTGATATATAAGTTTGAGCATATCTCCCCGTGCTTGAATTTTGATAGGCAATATTGAAGTTTTAAAAACAATTGTAATTGATAAAATCATTTACTTTGTGAAAAGTTCATATTTTTTACCTGTTAATTGTCGGAGACTGACCTAGGCCTGTGTGAATTAGATCCATTGTGCTTTGAATTTCTGCTAGGAGTCCTGCAGAAACAGGATGACCTTGGCCTAACTAGAAAGTATACTTTTTAGATATAGCCTTGAACAGTAATCAGCCAGCTGCAGAGCCTTGGACCAAAGACACCTCGCCTCCCTCCTTTCACTCACCTCGCCTCCTTCCCCCCCCTTTTCACTCTGACTTCTTCTGAAAATTTTCCACTCTCCTTTTTCTGCTCCCCCTCCCCTATCTAAAGCCCTGTATAAAAGCATCAGCATTCAGTTAATAAACGGAGCCTTGACACGACTCAGAGTGACTCAGTTTCTCTTTTGTGCTTGGCTCCCTTCCTCTCTTTCCCCATGATTCCCTCAGGTGATTCACGGTCCGAGACCCACGAATAACTGGACCTGCTGGACAGGTCAGTTAATGAAGAATCAGACCCAATATCTGCTAGAAGGAAAATACTCAAGACTTACTACTCAACTTTCTTTAGATAAATTTTTATCATTAATCCTATATCCTGTTAACATTACCACCTTTATGAAAAAAAAAAGAAAAAGCTTCCAAATTTAGTGTCTGTCTTAGTGTTAAATCATGCATCAGAAGTTCTTCTGAGGCAATTCACAGAGTGACTGGAAATGATGCTCAGAGCTGGCTAGCTTCCTTGTCTGATCACATTCTTCCCTCACAACATATAAAATATATATAAAATACAGATTTGGACACTGCTCCTGCTGACAATTACAAGTTATATTTAAAAACCCTGACCACCCAGACAAACAGAAATCAATCTGTCTTTAAAGATGACACGATGCTTGTAAGCTCATAGCATTCAGACATATGCATTAATATATATACCATGCATATTTCTATTTACAAAAATAATTGTAAAAATTAAATATATAGAAAGTCTCGAGTTTATTTAAATTCTTTTTAGTGCCCTATTTTTATGGTAATAATCTTTGTTTATTGGACAAATTGTTGTTGAGAGACAGTTTGTTCAAATGTCTGTTTTTATCATTCATTAAAATTAGTTTTTGGAGATGATCCTTCTCTTCAGGCTTGTGCTTTTGTTTCCTCTTATGTGAAATGGGGGTAAGAAGTCCTGCTACGAGGGGTTTTTAAGAAGAGTAAATTAAATGGTATCTGTGAAATTCTTGGCCAAGTAAATGGCTCATTATAAGAACTCAACAAATGTAAGTCTCCTCCACTCATGAGTTGCGGAGAAACCAATACCTTATATAAGTCATGGCTTCTGGCTCAGAGAACATACTATTTACAGGTACAAAGTCAAAGGAGAGTTGTAGGAGAAACTCAATAGTCACTGGGTCAGAGAAATAGAAAACATTCTCATTCCACTGTTTACTGAGAGGTGAAGGATTCCCTCTGTCTTAGGAACTAAAGAAGAAATGATTCTAGAATAGTTTTGATGGTTCCATGGAGGATGTGTGCAATAAAGAATGAGATTTGGGGAGGTAAAAATTAGTAATGGCTGGAGTCTCACAGAGCCAAATTAAGTCTTTGTTCTGGTTTTCTGGCATAATTTTGCAATCACTTTTTTATGTATTAACAAAAAGTGATTTATTTCTTCCAAATGAAGAAAACATTTGCTTCTCATGAGAGTAAATATTAGAGAAGATCCTGGAAAATGCTCCATTCACACCTAAGTTCAGTAGGACAGAAAGAGACCAAGCCAGAAAAAGCCAATAGAGGCTTCCTGTTGACAGCACACCTCTGCTGATCCTTCCAGATGGGGCCCAGTCCCTAGTCTTCCCCCAGGATAGCCTGGCCTAATGACATTAGAAAAGCCATCCCATCTCAAATCTCAGTTTCATCATCTTAAGGAAAAGCCAAGTACAACTCACACTCTTAGAGTCCCTTCCATTTCTTGGACACTTTTAGGACAAGCCCGACTCTTTTGTTGCCAGAAAATCTTGGCTATCCAGTGAGCTGTGAAAAGGAAGCCATTAGAAACTGGAGCACAGGAGAGAAGGTGGGATAATTAGATGATCAGACACAACAGGGAACACTTACTAAGAATCGCCATGAGTTAGAACACTAGATTCTAAAACCAGGAAACTATTTCAAAATGAAGAACAATAAATTAAAAATATGATACGATGATCTTCATAAGAGTAAGTCAAACATGTTTCTTCTATGTTTTGTGAAAACCTCTAAACAGCCTGTATCTTAAATAAAACTCGTACTTCCTCATACTAGGATACTGTTGGTTGCCTGTGGGAAGTTTTCTTCCTGTTGATCTAACAATTCGGCAAATTTAACCTATTCAGCTTCTGCCAAATAAATTAGAAGTTCTCTGAGGGGAAAAGCTATCCCACTATTTCTAAAACCACTCAAACCACCAAGAACATTCTATTTGAGCTTACCCTCCAACCACAGGTATTTATTCCTTGAGAAAAAAAAAAGACTAAAGTTTATGTGCTATTCAAATGTTATCTCTTAATTCTTTTATCTCCATTGGTTCTGTAAAACATGCAAATTGCTATTTTCTTCCTATGTGGAATACAGACCGTTAAATGAGATGAAATGCTAATATTCACTCAACCATCACGATTCTCCTAAAGGCTTCAAGGTGAACATGCAACTTTGCAAGAGACAAGCTTATAGATTAGGTCATTTTTTTTATTTCAAATTTGATAGTTATTGGTGCTTCTGGTTCAGTTAAACTTCTCCCATTTATGGTTTCATTCTTAGAAATAGTATGAATGACTATAAAACCTTCAATTTCTAAGAGAACATAAGGATAAAAATAACTCATATTAGTCTTTTCATTATGTATGGTTTGTCTATTTATTTGTTGCTTAGGTTGCAAGCTCTGTAACCATTTAAGATACCATGACTCAACTTTATATTGGCCACTATAATGATATATACTTTTTGCAAAAATCCAACAGCTAAAGAAGAAATTTGATTATATCTCTCTTATTTAATTGATCTGAATTGAACAGATAATGCTAGTAAGTTAATTGTTCTCTGTACAATTAGTAAAGAGTGCCCGTTCCCTTTATTCACTAAAAGGCATGAAGCCAATGACATCATTTTATTTTGTGTTCATCAGCACATCTTGTAGTCAGCAGATGAGGAAAGGAAAGAGATCATGAAAAAGAAATAGTCACCTGTCTTCAAAAATAATCACAGACATGACATACCATACTCCTAAAGAAATCCTATTGTATAACCTATTAAAACAGCATGATCATATGAGGAAACCCACATTGGAGTTAGGAATGCCCAGGGGCAGCCCGGACAGGTACAGCACAGACAAGATGGATCTGCTAATCCAGTGCCAGCAGCCAGACATAGAAGCAAGGCCAGTGAGGATCAAATGGCTCCAAAAAGTGCTCCAGGAAGTGTCAGCCTCCTCATTGCCTTCCAAATGATATGTTAAGGTAAACCACATAACAGAACTCAGACCAAAATCAGAAGGAGGCCTGGGAAATACCATACATATAACTAACAAAAACTGTCTTACTACAAAGGGTATAGGATTTCCTCTACTACATATTCACTGCAGGGTAAGTTTTGGTAGTAAGGAAAGTTCTGGAATGATGGAGAGGGATGGAAGGCTATATTTTGATATAAGTTTAAGAAAATACTGACATAAGCCAACCACTTTGAACATAGAGAGAAATGCTAATACACAGGAAAACACAGGATATGGGGAATGAACTAATTCCTGCAAGGCACACTCACAAGTTAAAGATCCCCCACCCCGTGGGAATGAGGGACAGAGAAAGGAAACTGAGCTTACCTAGCTAAGTAAGTTAAGCGATTTGGTCTTGGGCTGAAACTCAGATTAAAGTTCATCTGTGGGTACAAAGTACAAATATCATGCACATAGAGATGCGGGAGGGGAGGATCCAGAACCTCTGCCAGAATTGGATAATCCATTTAGGAATATATGGGTCCCTGTTTCTACTAGAGAATTACACACAGGTCCAACATATATGTCACATAAAACTATGGATATTAGATTGAGTCTGAGTGGGAGAAGGAGACTCACACACCTGCCTTGGGCAGCCTTCCCGGGGCAGGGAAGAGAAAACACAACCCACCAGGTGCCTTGCAGTGCCAGGTGGCTGGGCACTATTATAGTGAGCAAATATATGGTGGGGTATGGGAGAGAGAGGGAGGGAGAGAGAGAGAGAGAGAGAGAGAGAGAGAGAGAGAGAGAGAGAGAGAATGTTTCATGTCCTGTGGAGAGAGGCCTATCTGAATAGGTGAGGAAAGTGAGGAGCAGGCTGAGGTAGGTGGCTTGCTTGCTACCCAGGGCCATGGTGATGTCCTGGCCTGGGCTGCTGCCAAGACCCCTGTCTGGATCCTGGCCCTGCTGCAGAAGCACTCTGTGTTGCTGTCCCATGGCTCCTGTTATCACCAAAGGCCCTGAGGATAGAACTGCACAGAGTCCCACCCCTCACTGTCTGCAATACTAAAGATACCTGGCCATGCCCCTCACTGGCTTCAGCATTCCCAAGATCAGGTCCTACCCCTTGCCTCGGCAGCACAAAAGAGCTGACCCTGTTCACTGGGGCGGGGGGGGGGGGGGGGGGGGCAACAGATGAGTTGACCCTGAGGACCTGAGAGTGGAAGAGCTGCCCCCCCCAAACCCCCATCTGCAGTGAGCATGAGAGCTTACTCAGCCCCTGACCAGCTGCAACACTAGGGAGAAGAGGCCCTGAATGTCACCACCTGGGCAGCACAGTGGAACTGACCCTGTTAACAGCGATGCAGGTGAGCTGCCCTGAGAACCTGAGCCTGGGTGATCTGGCCACATAGCTCATCTGTCATATGGTGACATGGATGAAGGAGAGATGCTCTCCCCACCCCTGTCCCTCACTGCCTGTGGCAGGTGGAAGAGCTGGCCCTGAGGTCATAAGAGAGACCTCCCCTGCCCTTTATCAGCTGCAGCATTCAGGAGAGTAGTCCTGAGGGTGTCAAAGCAGAACTGACCACTCACTCTCCTTCTTCCTTGATGCACCGGGTAAACTAGCTGAGGCAATGCTGAGCTCGCCCTGGTGGTGAGGATGGAGGACAGCTGGCGTGGCTGACCAACCTTTCCAGCTGACCAACCTTTCCAACACTCAGGCCAGGGCTGTGCCTACAACAACATCCACCCTATCTATAATCTCCTGGACATGTGAAGGGGCCAGTCCTGCAGATTTAAATCTTTCAAATATCCACAACACAGGGCAACAACAGAATATCCAAGGGGAGTCCCAGTGAGGGCCCAGTATCAGTGGTGTAGCAGAAGCCAGAGGCCTCAAACCTGACCAATAACTCTTTGCAATGGACACTTGCAAGTAAAGATATATGGACTAAAGGGTATACTGTGTGACTCACTGTGTCACACTACAACTTCCAGGACAAGATTTTTCTTTTCTCCTTTTTCTTTTCTTTTCTTTTTTTTCTTTTTTTTTTTAAATTTGGAGGGTATATCTGCAAGGGCAGAGGGCAGATATGAAGGGACAGGAAGATGAATGGGATTGGGGTGCACGATGTGAAAGTCACAAAGAATAAATAAAAAGTTAAAAAAAAACTTAGGATACTGAAAAGTTTATTCATATTGCATTTTCCTATGAGTACTGCAGTATTGCACCACAGTGCCCAAGTTGATTTGCCCTGTGTGCTATGGCCTCTTGTCTCCTTCCTATCACGACTTTTGTACTTTAGGTCATAAATAAAATGTTACTTGAACATAACTTTGTGATAGCTTAACAGGTAATCTGATGATTAACACAGCTACTAAACGACTAATGGGCCAGTAGCAAATAATGTGAGGTTGTGCAGGAAAAAAGATAATTCATATGTTGTGCAAGACATGAAAAGACACGGTGACATTTGGGAAGCTATTCAGACAGTGAGTGATAGACAACTTATGCATTGCTTACTTTGGAAATTTCTACTTAATGTATTCAAAAAGTGCTTCCTTTATCTGTCCTTAGTCATGGAAAGTAAATGAAAGTAAAACCAAGAAAACTATGTGTGGACATACTGTATCACTAACAGTAAACACTAAAATATAACAGCAACTGGGAGCATTGTACATGGCCTTGAGACTCGGATCATCTTTATACTTGCTGTGAATTTCCACATTGAATTCTATCTCTCTATATGTCATTTTACCATGTATTAATCAGGCTTGTAATGGCATTTACCATATAATATTTCTATGACAAATTAAATACCCAAAACTTGTATTGCCATACCTCCCAGATTTATGATGTTTGTATAGTCTGCACATTTTACTTTTGATCCTGTGCTAGTTTAGTTAAAGGATAAGAGTAGCACACGTGATTGTACATCCGATCACCTGGAATGTCTTTATGTAATGGATTCTTAAGTATGACTTCTGGAGCATGGGCACCTAGTAAAAAATTAATTCAGGCCAAACATGCAACTTTATGTTTTCTAATATTTGCCTCAGAAAATATTAAAAGAGATGACTGAAATTAATTTTAATTATATATATATTATTTAAGCCAATCTATTGTAAATTCTGAACTTTCTTATTGTTTTGTATATTTTAAAGTTATTCACTCTGGAACTATTTTAAAGATAGTATGGGAGACAGTTATCAAGTGGTTGCAAGGGAGGGGGTATGAGCTCCATTCTGAGCATAGCAGAAGTGGCTGGACTATACGGTCAATTATTAGACAGAAGGAGACTGGATGGAAAATTATTAAATGGAGACAACCATGGTAGAGAAATTCTCGTTAAACTTACTCAACAGGATTCTTGCTAAAGGATTGCCAAAGACAGACTACAAGGGTAGAAGGTAAATTTGATCAGACATTAAAGGTAGTTGGATATCAAGGATAGAGCAATGCTTGTTGAACTAACTTAGCAGGATTTTTTTTAATTGGATTTGGTAGCCTTAGGACAGATCTCAAGGACATAGCCTAATTGAAAAGAGAGTTCAGCAGAGGCTATTTCAAGATTGCTCAGAGAGCATCTCTGTCCGTATGTTAGCTGGATTCACAGTAAATATATGTTTGAAATCCTGGGTATATTTTTGTTTCGTGGTACATCTTAGTTTAGAACAACCACCTTTCCCACATCCATAGCTTAGCAAGGCTAGTGGCTATTGGATTGAGCAATGAAGCCCCAGAAGGAGCAATTCACTTTATCTAGGGAAGGAAGCTAGCATAATTACATTTGTTTTGTCTTGTTTTATAGTCCTGTAGTGACACATCATGCAGCCAGATTTGAGAAAGGGATTTAAAGCTGCTTTGCTCTCCAGTGTGTTATTTATTGTTGCTTTTCTTAACCTCTGGGTTGGGTTTGATCCACAAGTGATTCCAAGGAAAACTCCATGGAGAATTTCATACTACATCTTCATCTTTCTGTCATGTTTAAAATTTTCCCAGAGCACATAAAGGTATGTGAATTGTATTAGAGCTGTCTAATATAAGAGTAAGACTCAGGGCAATTTTTGGAATGAGTATTCCCTGAATTTTTAAACTTGGGTAATGAATCCTACTGATATTTAAAACCAAGTATATGTTTTCATAAAGTAAAGTAAAAACTGTAACTGTGAGGAAAAGATAATTTGAATTAAATCCATTGATAGATATCAAAGGCCAACTCCCTAATTACATCTTGAATATCTTAAATGTCCTTTCGGATAATTTTTATAGGAACACGAGCCACAGTTTCAATGTGCACTGATTCTTAGCCTTCCAAAGCATGCACTAATTATTTCAGGATCAACTGGACTGTGTTAAAACATCAAATGGAACGCTGCCTTTTTTGCAGCTGAGTTAGATTCACATTTCCCAAGCACTAGCACAAAGGCTATTTTATTCGTGGGCAGCTTCAAGACTTTAAAAAAAAATCATAAGAGACTGTAACCATACACAAAAGCCATTAGTATTCCATAGGGAGGAATTGTGGTTTGTATTTGAGGCAGCTCACATAAAATTCAAGGTCTTAATACTCCTTTGAGACTCTCAGGCCCCACAGTGACTCTTGAAAAGGCTTTTATTTCTTCAACATATGTAAATTGCAAAGGGTGAAGTCACTGTGATTTAAAGCTAACATCTTCTTAAGAGCTCAAAGGAGACAAAGGTTTTATTAAGTGAAGTGGTAGAGGAAATTGACATTCCAACATTTCAATGTAATGTGATAATGAAGATGGAAAATAATATTTAGTGAAATTAAAAGTTCAGCCTCAGAATGTACATTACTCTTAATCTACATCCGATTCTTTCATTCAATTTACCTGACATTCTTCCTTCCTTTGAAGGAGTTCTCAAGCAAGATCTGTTGGATAAATGGACATTGATGAGATGGCTCAGGGGTCACACTACAATTTAAGTATCAGGGTTTTTTTTCTCAATATGTTTGACTGACTGGGATCATATATAAAATTTTATTGAGCACACATAAACTTTTCACCAAACTTTACATTGTCACATGGCGCACAATAATCATCAATAGCACTGTTGGTTTTACATTTTTAATTTTCTCAAGTAGAAAAAAGCCACTAGTCTTCATGAAGGTTTAGTTGATGATTATAAATGTTGATTATTGTGGCACAGTACTTAGAAAAC